>CABHPH010053423.1:0-44429 GCA_902168325.1 Peromyscus nudipes | reverse complement strand
AAGAAAGAAAGAAAGAAAGAAAGAAAGAAAGAAAGAAAGAAAGAAAGAAAGAAAGAAAGAAATTGATTCTCAGTGAACCTTAAAGATGTATCTTACTCCTAAATATGTTATGAAGGTGCAGAGGTAACCCAGTGTCACAGTTAAAAGCAAAGACAATCTAGTGAGGCTTGAGCTGCCTTTTAAAAAGCCACCCCAGGCTGGGTGTGCAGATATATATTTGTTATCCCAACATTGGGAGTCTGAGGCATCAGGATTGTCCATGCCTAGCCTATATAGTGAGTTAGAGACCAGCCTGAGCTACATGAGGCGGCCTAGAAAACGTGAATGAGAAGAATGAATTCCAAGTGGGTCAGTATAGCTACATGGCTAGGAGTTTGGCATAATGACCAATACAAGTAGCCACATCTCCAGCTGCTGTAAGGGAAGCAAGGCCCATCTAAGGTCAGTACAAGAAGAAAAGACAGAATAGAGAAGAAGCATTATTCAAACAAACTGAAGAAATGGCCAAATGGTGAAGAGATATTAGGATATTTAAACTTTTCAAGAGAACTATAACAATAGTCAACGGCTTTTTTAAATGCTTGTTCTGTGTACCAGGTACATTTTTAAAGCATTTTATATGTTTGTTTTAAGTTACTGAAACCAGCTGCCATGGTGCTGTGGATATCACTCTGTATCAATAAAGCGCTGATTGGCCAGTAGCCAGACAGGAAGTATAGGCGGGACTAACAGAGAGGAGAATTGAGGGAACAGGAAGGGAGAGGGGAGACTGGCTGGAGCCGCGGCCAGGAGAAGGAAGATGTAAGGTACCGGTAACCCACGAGCCACGTGGCAAAGTAGAGATTATTAGAAATGGGCTAAATATAAGAGTAAGAGCTAGACAATGATAGGCCTGAGCTAATGGCCAAGCAGTTTAAATAATGTAAGCGTCTGTGTGTTTATTTTATAAGTGGGCTCGGAGACTGGCGGGACTTGGGAGCTGGAGACTGGCGGGTGGCGGAGATTTGTCCTGACTGTGGGCACGGCAGGAAAACTCCAGCTACACCATGGGAAACAGTATCTTACCTCATTCTGTGCAGCTGAGGAGACCAAGGTGCTGCAAACATTATCTTTAATAAATGGTGCTAGGGAAACTGGATATTGACTTGCAGGAACTGCCTCCCATCCTAGACCAAACCAATGCAAAGTAGATCAAAGGCCTTCATAGCAGAGCCAAAGCTTTGAAATTAGGCAACATACTACAAGATCTGAGGCTAAGGAAATGCCTCACTGGCAAATGAAGACTGAGTTTGATCCCCAGCACCAATGTAGAGCTGACTGTGGTAGTGCACATCTGTAATCCCAATGCTGCCAGACAGGTTTGGACAGGAAGGGTCCTGGGAGTTTGCTGGAGAGCCATTCTGGATAAAATCAGATTTACAAACTTCATTTTATTATTATTTTTTAATTTTAGATTTATTTTTATTATTCTTAATCGTGTGTGTGTGTGTGTGTATTTCTGTGTATGAATCTGTGCACCTAAGTGTAGGTGCATGAGGAGGCCAGAGGCATCGGCTCCCCTGGAACTGGAGTTACAGATAGTTGTGCGCAACCATATGGGTGCTAGGTGTTGAACTCTGCTTCTCTGGAAGAACAGTACCTACTTTTAACTGCTGGGCCGTCTCTCCAACCCTTGATAATTTTTTACTTTATGTATACGGATGTTTTGTCTACTGGTATATCTGTGCACCACTTGCATGCCTGCTACCCATGAAGGGCAGATGAGGGCATCGAATTGCCTAAAACTGAAGTTGCAGGTGGTTGTGAGCCTCCATGTGGGTGCTAGAAATTGAACTTGGACCCTCTAGAAGAGCAGCCAGTTCTCTTAACCACTAAGCCATCTCTCCAGTCCTCAAGAGACCTTGATTTGAAAAATAAAAATATCATAAAAAGCAATAGTGGAAGATACCCAGCTTCAATCTCTGACTTCCACATATACATGCACTGGTGTGTGCACACACATTGAAAAAGGAAAAATATTTATGACATAATCATAGGCAATGACTTTTGTAACACGAATTTCTAAAATGGTCTTATTAATTTAAAAAAAAAAAACCTCAATGCCAGCTATTGGGATGAATTCTGAAAGATCAGAGAAGCAGAACAAGCCACGGCTAACCTCACCTCACCAACTTCTCAGCTGATCCTGTTTCCATGAATCCTCAGACTGGGAGCCTCTGTGTCCTCATCTGAATGGATCTCAGCTGAGATGCTGCTAAAAAACCTAAAGCTTAAAAGCCTCTAGTTCCTGGTCCTCACGCCTTATATACCTTTCTGCTTCCTGCCATCCCTTTCTGGGATTAAAGGCATGTGTCTTTCCCAAGCAAGACATGAGATCTCAAGTTCTGGGATTAAAGGTCTGTGTCACCATGCCTGGCTGTTTCCAGTGTGACTTTGAACTCACAGAGATCCAGATAGATCTCTGCCTCCAGAATGCTAGGATTAAAGGTGTGTGCTACCACTGCCTAACTTCTATGTCTAATATAATGGCTGTTCTGTTCTCTGACCCCCAGATAAGTTTATTGGAGTGCATAATATATCAACCACAGACTTTCTAAACATGAATCTAATAGCTTTAGGAAATAAAAGCAAAAATTGACAAATGGTAAGGCATAAAATTAGAAAAGTTATATGAAGCAAAAGAAACAACAGAGAAGACATAGCCTATAGAATGAAAGGAAATAATTGATAACTATTCATCAGACAGATCAATTTCCAGAATATATTTTGAAACAATGCCATCAAAAAATTACAAAATAAAATCACGCCATCCCATCCCAGTCTGATAGCTGTTCTCAAGAAAACCAACCACAGATAGTGAGAATACAGGAAGAGAAGGAGCACTTACACATTGTGGAGGGGGTATAAATTAGTGCCGACATTAGCAGAATCAGAATGGAGTTTTCCCAAGAAACAAAATACAAGTACCATATGATTCAGCTACACAGTTTGAACGTACATGCTCTGAGGAATCCGCAATAGTCACAGAAAAAAAGGAGCCAGCCTAGGTGCCCGTCAATACGTGAAGACATACAGAACATGGATAGATGTGCAGTGGATAGGTATTCAGCAACAAAGAATGATACCACGTCATTTTCGGGAGATTGGATGGAACTGTATGTAGGTGATTGTGTTGAGTAAAATAACCCAGACTCATAAAGAAAAGTGTTTCCTGTTTTCTCTCATCTGTGGAATCTTGGGATGAGAAAAGATATGAAAGTAGAAGGAAAACTAGAAGGAGGAGGAGATGAGGAACAGGCTTAAGGAAGGCAATGGGAAGGTGAACTGGTCAAAGTATGCTGTATACAATATGAAGCTTCTCAGTGAAACCCTTTATTTTGTACTCCTAATATTTATTAATTAAAATGTTTGAAACTAAGGAAAATGTGATTACTAGAAGGAGCATCAGTAAATAACTCTGTAACCTGAGTGAGAAGAAAATCTCAAATTACTATAAAATTTAGATTCAGTAGCAGAGAAAAATCACTTAATTTAGCTCCATGTTAGTGCTGCCTAGTGTATGGGGGAAATACCTGTGGCAGGCAGGATTTCTAGATGCTCTACCTCCTGCCTCCTGGTACTCATGCCTGTGTGACTCCCTTAAATGTCTGCTGGAGCTCATGACTGCTTCCAGCAAAGCAGACTATGGTAGAAGTGGTGGAATGTCACTTTGAGGTTGTGACATGTGACTTCTGTCTTACACTTGTGAAATAAGCTGTGGTGTAAGGAGTTGCTTTGTGACAGACTCACATGGCAAGGAGCTTGTTTAGACGTAGAAGTGCAATTCATTCTCAAGTGTTGACCAAACACTGCTTCATTTTCTCTTAGTTTTAAGATTTTTATCCAGCCGGGCGGCAGTGGCCCACGTCTTTAATCCCAGCACTCGAAAGGCAGAGCCAGGCAGATCTCTGTGAGTTCGAGGCCAGCCTGGTCTACAGAGCGAGATCCAGGACAGGCACCAAAACTACACAGAGAAACCCTATCTCAGGAAAAAAAAATTATCCAAAGATCCATTTGATTTCCTTAAAGAGTCATATTATTTATAACCATTGTCAGTTTTGTTCTCCCTCACTGGGCTAATTAGACCTCCAGAGCAGCGCTGAGTCCCCATACTGGAAGCATCCTTGTCTTGTGTCTGTAAAGAGAGTGCTTCCAAGGTCACCTACTTGCAGATGATAATTGCTGTTAAATTTTTGGTAAGTAGCCTTCCAAAGATTAAGGCAGTCCCTTTCATTCCCAGTTTAGTAAGAATTATCATGAAGGTGTGTTTTAGTGAAGAGATTCTCTTCTTCATCTCATTAGGCTGAAGAAACTCACTTCTCTTAACAGTTGGCTAAAGTTTTGATGAGAAGTTTTTCTGTTAAGATGACGATACAGTTTTTCCCTCCTTTGATTTGTGCCCTGTTCTTTCTTCACCCAGGTACAAGATGATCTCTGAATTCACTTGGCCTAACCATGACCTTCCTTCAGACAAAGAGGCTGTTAAGAAACTCATAGAGCGATGTGGCTTTCAGGATGACGTAGCTTATGGGAAGACCAAAATTTTCATTCGAACACCGCGTACGTTGTTCACCTTGGAAGAACTCCGTGCCCAGATGCTTGTGAGGATTGTCCTCTTCCTACAAAAGGTAACTTCAGGTTTTATATGTAAGAAGGTCTCTGCATATTCAAAACTTTGCTAGATGTTTTTCTTAATTCAAGAAATGTGTGTGGACGGTATAGTCTGTGGGTCTTCACACACTTTCACATTTTATCCCTTCACACATGCAGAATGTATTTGGCCATGCAACTTCAAAACTCAAAAGATATTTTGTCTTCTGGGGTTTAAAACTAGGCATCTAATTGGTCTACTTTTGTAATTCAACATTTTTTTTCTCTCAGCTTAAATGCTTGAAGGACTTTTTAAAAATCTTGTTGTATTTCACACCCTGGCAGTGGGCAGAGACCTTTGGTGGTGGTGGTGTTCTTAGTCAGGGGCAGAGCGAATGGCAGTGCTTTGTTTGGCCTGGCTTGATGCCTGGCTTGGTGGCCAAAGCTGTTTCATGCCTAGGGCACATGAAAAATCCTACATTTCAAAAACTGTCCCAATATGTTTGTGGCCATCCCATAAGCAATCCTTCCACCACCACTACCTCAGATGTGGATGCTGACTCCACACCTCATGGGCTTGTAGCGCTCCTCATTGATCTGTTCAAGGCTGCCTTCTCATTGCATGCATGTGTTCATTCTTTTTATCCCCATGCCTGTTCATCATAGCTTCCATTTAAAACATGTTGTATTTGTGAGCAAGACATAATGGCTCATACCTGTAATCCTTGCACTCAGGAAACTGAGGCAAGAAGATCACAAGTTTGAAACCAGCCTAGACTACATAGTGAGTTCTAGATCAGCCTGAGCCACAGAAAAAGTCCTTGTCTCAAAAATAAAAAAGTAAGGAAGGAAGTGTGTGTGTGTGTGTGTGTGTGTGTGTGTGTTTTAAATCATGTTCTTTTATGAAGAAGCTCAGAGTCATAGCATATCTCTATACAAAATTGGTATAAGTACTGTCAGGTTCCTATTCACAGCAACTACCAGCTTATACAACCACTACCTGTTGGTTATCTATGTGAGGGTGACTGTGTGCCCATATCCCCACCAGTATGGTATTTGCTCCCTACATTTTATCAGACTAATCAACACAATGACATTTCATTGTTGTTTTATGTTCTATTTACCTGATTACTATTGAACTTGAACATTTCAATAATTGATTGATTGTTTGGGGCTGTTTCCTATAAATTGCTTATTTATATCTTTTGTAATATTTTTATTCTTTGAGAATTCCATACAGTGTGTTTTCAGTAAACAGATGGCTACACACATCATTCATCATCATCACCTTCTTCTTCTCTCCTTACCACCCTTCTACCCCCTCACAACCCTTGCCTTTGAACTTCGAGATTACTGTTTTTCCCCCTATGGAGTCCAGTTTGTGCTGTCTAGAGAGTCTTAGCCTACATTGGTGTGTAGTCAGCCTATTAGGTCACATCACTGAAGGAAACTGACTCTCCTCCTCCTGGTAGGTATCAAATGCCGATAGCTCCTCAGCTATGGTGGGATTATGTATCTACTTCCTTCCTCAGTGCTGAAATTTTGTTTGGATTGAGCTTGCAAAGGTCTTCTCCATGTTGTCACATATTCTAAGGTCATATGTACATCTACCCTGTTGGATCTGGAACTCACTATTTCCTTGATATCATCAACAACCTTTGGCTCTCACAGTCTTTCGGCCACCTCTTCTGCAAAAATCCCTGAGCCTTGGGCTGGAGAGATGGCTCAGTGGTTGGGAGCACTGGCTGCTCTTCCAGAGGATCCGTGTTCAATTTGCAGCACCCACATGGCAGCTCACAGCTGTCTATGACTCCAATTCCAAGGAATCTGACACCTCACACAGACATACATGCAGGCAAAACACCAATCAATATACATAAAATACAAATAAATAAATTTTAAAAAGTCCCCGAGCCTTGGTGGGAGTGGTGTGATATGCATATCTGATTTAGAGCTACGTATTCCACAGTCTTTTGTTTTCTGTGTTAACCAGTTAAGAGTCTCTATTTAATTTCCATCTACTGCAAGGAGTTTTTCTGATGAGGGAGGGCTGAGAGTTACTCTGCCTATGGGTATAACAAAAGTTATTTTAGGAATCAATTTGATACTGTGTCTGTTTACAAAATAATAGTATTGAGTTTCCCCTAAGGCCTATGGCCTGTCTATCCACAGGTTCTTGGTCCCTTTAATAGTGCCAGATATGGGTTCCATCTCACAGAGAGGGCCTTTGATCCAATCAGAAAGTTGTTGATTACTCCCATAACATTCATAACTATTTCACCAGTGGGCCTATCTTGTCAGGCCGGGAATTATAGCTTGCAGGGTTCAAAGCTTGTGAGACTGATGCTTACTCTTCTGGCATCATACAAGTACCTTCCAGCACTGTGAACACTAGCCTGTAGTGATGAAGCTTCCAAGTTAATACCAGCTTGATGTCTCCTTGTTCTGTGACTCAAGTATGTATAGTGTCTTCAGCAATAGGGTCTTATGGTTAAGTTCTGGGGGTGGGGGTAGCTAGGAGTACTGGCAATAGCTTGTAAAGCTTGAGGGTGTCTATGTGACCCCAGTGGTGAACTCAAAAATAGTTAACATATTCCTGGTACTGAGGATTTTATTTGCTAGCATGAGGTATCTGTTTGGAGCATTATCCCCCTATTGTGGGGTAATTCCAATGAACCTCTTTATATATATGTAATTATACATTTTATGAAGTGTCTATTGTATGTCTTTTGCCCATTTTCTTCAAGTTGGTGTCGTCTTGATAATGAGTAAGAATTCCTTGAATATTCTTTTTTTTTTTTTTTTTTTTTTTGGTTTTTCGAGACAGGGTTTTTCTGTGTAGCTTTGCGCCTTTCCTGGAGCTCACTTGGTAGCCCAGGCTGGCCTCGAACTCACAGAGATCCGCCTGCCTCTGCCTCCCGAGTGTTGGGATTAAAGGCGTGCGCCACCATCGCCCAGCGAATATTCTTAACATTACCTTATATCCACTTTAGACATTATAAATATACCCTTCTACTTTATAGACATTCAAATGAAATGTGTCCATAATGTGCTTTGTTGAAAATCAGTTTTGACACAATGAGATTCTTCAGTTTTGCTTTATACTGTGGGCTTTTGAATTTCATTTGAGAAGAATTCCCTTGTTTCTAGGTCACAAAAAAAAATTAACTTATATTTTTCTCTCAAGAATTAGATGTATTTCTCTCTTACATTTAGGTCTTTAATTCTTTTGGAATCTATTAAGTGGCCTCATATAGGAATCAGTTTGGTTTTCTTTCATATGGCTGGCCAGTCTTCTTGTTGTGAGGTAAGCCCACCAGAGACCACCACATGGACACTCTAAAAGCTGAAAAGAAAGTCTTTATTGCTGGCTGGTGGCTATATGGAGAACTTGCCCAAATTATGCAGCCCTGAGCCTTACAGCCCTTTGTCTTTTGTGAACTAAAACCACATCCTGCTTGTCACACTTCAGTTAGTGAGAAACACAACTCTGGAAGCTAACAGGCAAGGTTAGTACATTTAGGAACTTTCCCAGAACAATGGATTGGCCTTATTGGATTAGCTCTTTGTTCCTCGGTTGGCAAGTGTTGGTTTTAAGGTCAGAGTGGTGCCTCTAACATGGCATCCGTTGTGCTAAGGTCTGGGGGCCTGTTACAGTCTCACACCACCTCCTTTCCTGTCCTCTGTACACCAAAGCACAGTCCATATACTGTAGGCCAGAGTTCCTGGCAGGCTGTCACATGTCCTGCTGTCAGCTTGGAATTTTGTTCAAGTATATTTTAAAAACTTGACATAATGTATTCATTCATAAAGTGTTTTTACAGAATAGCTTTTCATTTTTTAAAATCACATGTTTCAAAGGTGGCCCATGTATCACAGGGACTGCCCTTGTTGGTTTGTCTTGGTTAACAATTTAACTTTATCTGTATGTTCTTGCATTTATTCGTTACATTTTTGTTGTGTTTTGCATTCTTCTTGTTAGGTTATAATAAAGCCCCCATCACAAGAACAATCTTGTGAAGAATTAAGGTGGCTCATTAACATATAAGCTTATAATGAAAATTGTGAATTCAGAAACTGAGAATAACATCGCTGTTCATTATAAGTGGCCTCCAAGGTTTGTATACAGAACTGAGTAAACTAACCACAAGACAGACTGAACAGAATCCTTTTCTAACCAGGATTTTTTGGTTCTGCAGTCTGTTTGCCCCTTCCTCACAGGTATTGTTTACTGGGAAACTTTGTCAAGTGAAGAAGGAAGCCATGTGGACTTCACAGGCTTCTAAACGAAGCCCTCTCCCTTCTATGTGAAACCAACCACATGCTTTGTTATTCTCAGACTAAAAGAAAAATCATTATTTCTCAAAAAAATTGCTTTTACCCTTAAAGAAACAAACCAAAAAGCTTCCTAAAATGGATACTCTTCCGGTTACTTTATATACTACCTACATCTTTTGAGAATCTTTTAACCAAGTTCATTTGGTAACTAAGGGAACTAAAGCTATGGAGTGGTTAAGTAACTAGATGGAGGCACTCAGATGACGAATGATGGCACAGGTACTTGAACCCGGTAACCTGCCTCCCATGCACACACTGCGCTTGCCCAATAGTGGCATCTTTCAGGATTCCCCACTGTGAGGAAAAATAGGTGTGACTCACACACTTGGAGGACCGTTTGTAAAACCAGCCACAGAGGTGAGGATGGGGAAGCCAATAAAGCTGGCAGAGTTCCTCTGTTCAATAACCTTAGCAGACATCCAACAATGTCTGAATCATTCACTGTAAAACATGTGGACTGAGGTATGCTTTTAATACAAGTGGAGAAAAGTGCTGATGTTGGGAGCATGAGTCAGCTCTTGACGAGAACAGTAATGAAACGTGGCCAGTGAGTACTGTATTCTGATGTGCTCTCCGGGAGAAGAGATCTGTGAGTCATGGGTGGGATAGGAAAGAAGTGACTGCTGACAGAGCAGAGGAGGTGCGTTAGTGTGCAGCCAGCCCTGTGGCCTGTCTACTCTGCAGCATTCACAAAATACATGCTCACAAGTATGGACTTGACCTTGCCTGAATGTTAAAAGAAGTACAGTGTACCTTTGATCGGACAGTAGCTTCTAACTGTATCTTTGTAGTATTTTTTTAATGAGTAACAAACATGGATTTGTTCATTATTTCTGATTGGGGATGTGAAAATGAGCAAGACCAGGTTCCACCCACAAGAAGCTGAACACAAAAGAAATGTGTTAACACTCAGACCAGTAAGATAGAGAAATTGTGATGCTCTAGAGTAGGTGGTGACTACCAGAGGGGTTCAGGAAAGGATCCTACCTAAGCTAAGAAGAAAAGGCTTGGGGGGGGGGGATGCCAGAATCTTAGCTTTTCTAGATCTCTGTTTTATTTGAAAATGTATTTCTACTACTATAGTAGAAAAGGAACCATGGGAAGGGAGGAACAGATCATGTGCATGTGACATGAAAGCAGAGGGAAGGTTATCTAGGAAGAGGAAGGGACAAGGGAGGTAAGAAAGGGGAGGGATGAGTAAGAACAAAGTATACATAATGACATATAGGAATAAAAATGCCGTAATAAAGCCTGTCGCTTTATGGGGGAGGGGGAGGATTGTTCATTTGTTTAAGACAGGGATGTTGGATAGCCAAGACTGGCCTCAAACTCACTAGGATTGTTCTGAACTGCTGATCCTCCTGCCTGTACCTCCTGAGTCCTGGAATTACAGACATGCATCATAACACCCAGGAAAATCCATTATTTTGTTTACTAACTCTCTCGGTTACTTTTCTGGTGCTGTGAAGAGACACCATGACCAAGGCAACTTACCAAAGAAAGCATTTAATTTAGGGACTCGCAATTCCAGAGAGTTGGAGTTTGTGATCGTCATGGGGTGGAGAGGGAGTAAGGTGTCAGGCAGGCAGGCATAGTGCTGGAGCAGTACCTGAGAACTTGTCTCCTGATCCATAGGCATGAGGCAGAGGGGGGGAGGGGGGTCTGAGTATGGTGTGGACTTTTAAACCTCAAAGCCCAGTGACACATTTCCTACGGCCAGGCTATAGTTCTTCCCAAACAGTTCCACTAACTGGGTATACAACATATTCAAATATGGAGCCTATAGGGGCCATTCTCATTCAAACTACCACAGTAACCTTTTTAAAAAAGAATAGTCTTTAAAAAAAATACACTTATAGTAAGGACAGATGTTAATCTGTAATGGGCTGACAACTTTTACAGGGGGAGTTTATTAGAGCTGGATCGTTAATACTAAAGTGAATTAACTGACGCTAAGGTTCATGGGTAAAATAAACTTCCTAGGACAAATGTAGATACAAGGTCTTGTACAAAAATATTAAAACTTGTTCTTTTTTGGGGTTTTTTTAATATTTTTATTTTATAATTAACTTAATTTCACATATCAGCCACAGATTCCCCCATCCTCCCTCCTCCATTCCTTCAGCCCTCCTCCCCAATCCACCCCCCATTCCTACCTCCTCCAAGGCAAGGTCTCCCCTGGGGAGTCAGCTCAGCCTGGTAGACTCAGCCAAGGCAGTCCAGTCCCCTCCTCCCTACCCCAAGGCTGAGCAAAGTGTCCCAGCATAGGCCCCAGGCTCCAAAAAGCCAACCCATGCACCGAGGACAGGTCCCGGCTCCACTGCCTGGGGGCCTCCCAAAAAGTTCAAGCTAATCAACTGTCTCACTT
The DNA here is from genome assembly GCA_902168325.1 of Peromyscus nudipes. Classification (NCBI taxonomy): domain Eukaryota; kingdom Metazoa; phylum Chordata; class Mammalia; order Rodentia; family Cricetidae; genus Peromyscus; species Peromyscus nudipes. Next base: position 33,094 of record CABHPH010053423.1, on the reverse strand, counting down.
ATCCAGAGGGCCTGGTCCAGTTCCATGGGGGCTCCTCAGCCATTGGTTCACAGTTCATGCATTTCCACTAGTTTGGCTATTTGTCCCTGTGCTTTTTCCAATCATGGTCTCAATATCTCTCGCTCATACAATGCCTCCTCTCTTGCCGATTGGGCTCCCGGAGCTCCACCTGGGACTTGGCCATGGACCTCTGCATCCGCTTCCATCAGACACTGGATGAGAGTTCTATCATGAGAGCCAGGGTATTCAGTCATCTGATCACCAGAGCAGATCAGCTCAGACACTCTCTCTACCATTGCCATTAGTCTACAGTGGAGGTATCTTTGTGGATTTCTGGGGACCTCCCTAGCACTCTGCTTCTTCCTATTCCCCTGGGGCCTTCATTCATCATGGTATCTCCCTCCCTGTTCTCCCCCTCTGCTCCTGATCCAGCTGTGACCTCTCGATCCCCTAAGCTCTCTTTCCCCCAACCCTTGCCCTCCATTACCCCCACCCCACCCCCAGTTTGCTCATGTAGATCTCATCCATTTCTCTGCCATTGGGCAATCCCTGTGTCTTTCTTAGGGTCCTCTTTACTAGGCAGCCTCCCTGAAGTTGTGAGTTGCAGTCTGGTTATCCTTTGCTTTATATCTGGTATCCACTTATGAGTGAGTACATACCATGTTTGTCTTTCTGAGTCTGGGTTACCTCACTCAGCATGTGTCTTTATGGTATGATTGAGCATTTCTTGGGTATATGCCCAGGAGTGGTATAGCTGGGTCTTGAGGGAGGTTGATTCCCAATTTTCTAAGAAAGTGCCATATTGATTTCCAAAGTGGCTGTACAAGTTTGCATTCCCACCAACAGTGGGGGAGTGTTCCCCTTGCTCCACATCTTCTCCAACATAGGCTGTCTTCAGTGTTTTTGATCTTAGCCATTCTGACGGGTGTAAGATGGTATCTCAGAGTTGTTTTGATTTGCATTTCCCTGATGACTAAGGATGTTGAGCAATTCCTTAAATGTCTTTCAGCCATTTGAGCTTCTTCTGTTGAGAATTCTCTGTTTAGCTCTATAGCCCATTTTTTAATTGGACTGTTGGGTATTTTGATGTCTAATTTCTTGAGTTCTTTATATGTTCTGGATATCAGCCCTCTGTCAGATGTGGGGTTGGTGAAGATCTTTTCCCATTCTGTGGGCTGTCGGTTTGTCTTGTTGACCGTGTCCTTTGCCCTACAAAAGCTTCTCAGTTTCAAGAGGTCCCATTTATTAATTGTTTCTCTCAGTGTCTGTGCTACTGGTGTTATATTTAGGAAGTGATCTCCAGTGCCAATGCGTTCAAGAGTACTTCCTACTGTCAGGTTCCTACTTCTCTTCTAGCAGGTTCAGAGTAACTGGATTTATGTTGAGGTCTTTGATCCACTTGGACTTAAGTTTTGTTCACGGTGACAGATATGGATCTATTTGCAGTCTTCTACATGTTGACATCCAGTTATGCCAGCACCATTTGTTGAAGATACTTTCCTTTTTCCATTGTATAGTTTTGGCGTCTTTGTCAAAAATCATGTTCATAGGTGTGCAGATTAATGTCAAGGTCTTCAGTTCGGTTCCATTGGTCCACATGTCAGTTTTTATGCCAGTACCAAGCTGTTTTTATTACTGTAGCTCTATAGTAGAGCTTGAAGTCAGGGATCGTGATGCCTCCAAAAGTTGTTTTATTGTACAGGAATCTTTTGGCTATCCTGGGTTTTTTTGTTTTTCCATATGAAGTTGAGTATTGTTCTTTCCAGGTCTGTGAAGAATTGTGTTTTTTTGAGACAGGGTTTCTCTGTGTAGTTTTGGTGCCTGTCCTGGATCTCACTCTGTAGACCAAGCTGGCCTTGAACTCACAAAGATCCATCTGGCTGTGCCTCCTAAGTGCTAGAATTAAAGGCGAGCACCACCACCGCCCAGCAAACTTGTTTTTCTTATAACAAATGCAGACTAGTCCTTGGAATGACTAAAATAGCCCTTCCTATGCTGCAAGAAAGCTCTTGTCCTTCATTCACATATCCAGATGGGTAACTAGTACAGCACCAATGAGGACGTAGCCTTACCCTCAGTCTTACAGCCAGTGTGCAAGTGTTTACTAACAAGGTATATAGAGCTGGCTCAGGACTTTCTTCACAAACTCCCATCCTGCCAAGGTTGCTCAATAGTAACTGCTAGTTGAGGCTGGCAACCTGATTTACGAATTTTAGGGGGTTGAGGGAAATTTGCTTTGTTTTGTTTTTGTCATGGCTTAAAACATTTGTTTCTTACATTCTCCTGTGCATAATTTTCAGCTCTTGATTTGATTTTTGGTGTTTTATCTGACTTGTGGTTTGTTTTGGAGGTAGCTTTTGTTTTCCACCTAGAATAATTGTGTTTTGTTCTTTTGGTTTTGTTTTAAGACAGTAGTACTATGTAGCCCAGGCTGGCCTGCACTCATAATCCTCCTGCATTAGTTTCCCCAGTACTGGGGTTGCACATTTTAAGATTTTTTTTTTTTAGGGCAGTACAGTGACCATTTACTTAACCTTCATAGTTCTTTGTTTTTATTATTTAAAAGTTTCCATATATCTGGGAATGGTGGTGCACACCTTCAATCCCAAACACTCAAGAGGCAGAGATAGATGGATCTCTGTGAGTCTAAGGCCAGCCTGAGTTCCAGGTCAGCTAGGGCTACATAGAGAGACCCTGTATGAAAAACAAAAGTTTTAGTTCACATATTTACTTTAATAATGGTCAATTTGGTTTTTAGTTTTTCATCATTTCACAAATAGCTACAGTTAGCATTTTGTGCGTGTTCTCTTGCTTGCAAGAAAACCTGCTTTCACTGAGGACTCCAGAGAGCTCATTTTAGAAACTTCTGTGTATTGCAGTAACATGCAGGCATAGATCTGTAAGACTGTTGATGTCGTTATGTACCATGCTGGTCTCTAGAATACTCAGCTGTGCACTTGTGAGGGAATGAGAATTTTAAAAGCAAATAGCCTACTTCTATTCTTAGAAAATTATTTTGTTCTTAAGGATCTCTTAAGAGGATTTCAGCAATGTCCAGGGTTCCCCTGAAACACACTTTGAGAACTGCTGCTTCAAAGCATAAACACCAGATTAGAAATGCTAGATTGTCAGGTGCGTACATTTTTAATTTATTTATTCTATATGTGTTTTACATCATGTATCTTGATCCTATTCATTTCCCTGTCCCTTTGTATCCCCCCTCTATCCCTGCACACACCCCAAATAAAACAAAATTTAAGAGGAAAAAAGGTAGAAAAAAATGAAAATAAAAAATGGAAAAACTTTAAAATCTCATCATGTAAGCTGCAGTGTGACATAGTCATGCCGTGAACCCCTTTGTCCATTTATCTTTACTTGCAAGTGTTCATTGCAGAGTCATTGGTGTGGTTCAGGGCCTCTGGCTGGTTTCTACTATCCTATCAATGATGGGCCCTTACTAGGGCTTCTCCTAGATATCCTGTTGTTGCCCTGTGTTGTGTGAGATCCTGCAGCTTTGGGTCTGCAGGTCAGGTCATCTTCACGTTCTCCAGCAGATCATAGATGTGGGTGGGTAATGGGGTGGGCCAAGTCATGTCCTTGGGTCTGGACCTGTGCAGCTGTAGGGTTGGTCCACCAGATGTGAAATGGGGACAGCTCTCCCATGCTTACAACTTCGGAGCTAGCTCACCCACACCTGCACTGACAGGGTTGGCTCTCTCTTATGACTCCAGGGCCAGCTCTCCCACCTGCCCCAGGCATTGATGGGAGGGAAGCAACTCAGCTCTTCCCTGCCTGTGCAGGGAAGACAGATGGATAATGGGGACAGCTTTCCCATGCTCACAATTTTGGGGCTGACTCACCCACACTTAACATTAACGTGGTTGGCTCTATTGTGCTGCCCTGGCGAGGTACAGGGCCTGCTCTCCTGAGTGTTGCAGCTGGTGGGGGTCAGGGATAGCTCCCCCACTCCTATGACCACAGGGCCAGCTCTCCCACCTGCCACATGCATTGATGGGCAGTGGGGAGGGGGGTGGGGAAGGTATCATTCCTCAGCCCCTGTCACCACAAGACAGATGAGAAATGGGGAGAGCTCTCTCATGCTCACATCTTTGGGGCTGGCTCACCAACACCCCTGCTAACCAAGTTGGCTCTATTGTGCTGCCCTGGCGAAGTGCAGGGCCTGCTCTCCCAAGTGCTGCAGGCTGTGGAAAGCAGGATCAGCTCTCCCACTCTTGTTATGTCAGGGTCAGCTCTCCCACCTGCCTTAGATGTTGAGGGACGAGGGTGGAGGGAGGGCGTCTCTCCCTAGCCCATGCCGTCATGTGGGAGATGAGGAGTGGGGCTAGGTCTCCAAGGTCACACTCTCAGGGTTGGCTCACCTGTGCTCTGATCAACAGGGTGCTCTCTGCCATGCTGCCCAGACAAAGTGCAGAGCAAGCTTTCCTGTGTGTGGCTGCTGGTCAAGGGGTCAGCTCCCTCAGCATCTCAACTTGCTCCCTTCCTCTCTCATCTCTTCAGATATGCCTCTGTCCACAGGACCTGAACCATTCTCTCTCTCTCCCATGAACCACCATACCATATCTCTGCTCACACTAATAGCGTCCATCTGCCTGGTACTGCAAGGTACCAGGAAGGCCTTGTTTTCTTCTTGGAGCCTGGAGTGGATAGCCCCAGACCTGCATGGAGGTCTCCTTGTCCCACTCAGGTTACCCTGGTGGTGTGCTGGGCCATGCCTCCTCATCAAAAGAGATCATTATAGTACCTGCTTGCCCATGACACCAGGCAGACTCCTGGTTAGTGCATTTGGCAGCATGGTGCAGGCTGGGGGGTTTCTCTGGAGTGCGGTCGGGGACAGGAGGTTAGAATCCCCCTGGCCCCTGGTGAGGTGTACACATTTTTAAGTACACTGAAGAATACTCAATGCTTTTCTTTGTTGTTTTCAGCTGCATATGGGAGGCTAGGGGGCAGGGCCCTGAGCTCCTAGGGATGCTTCTGTCTTCACCTCCCACTTTCTTGCAAGCTCAGCTGTAGCTGTTACATGTTTATGTACCAGTAGGGCTATCAGCTAGTGTCTTACCATATTCCGTGGAGATAGTAAGAGAAAAGTGGTATGGTCAGTTTTGGAGTTTTAAATCTGTATCAAAGAGGAAACAGAGTAGCCAATTCAGAGCCTGATGCTATACTGTGGAGAAAACAAATGAAGGCCTCAGTCAGATTAGCGGTAGCTGAGATGAGAGGAAATTACCAGATCATGAGAGTTGTTTGGATGGGAAGTTGATATGAGGCAGAAATGAGGGGTTCCTATTCTTCTGAGTTGGGGTCCTAGATAGCTGATGTCATGAATGGCTAAGATAGAGAAGGTGTAGTCACTGGCATATATTTTGCGGATATTAGTAGTGTAGGCATGATGTGTTTCCGGTGTATATGAGACATTCAATTGGAAATGACTGGCAGCCAGGTGGGAGTGGAAGGGAAGAAAGGAAGTAGCAGTTTTTAAATATGAAGTGACCAGTGCGTTAAAGTGGACTGGGATAAGCACAGGATACAGAACAAAATCTAAGGAACAGAGTCCTCCAGCAGGAAAGTGTATTAGACATTTATTAATAATCCTTGGAAGCAAAAACAGTCTGGGAAAGGATGTGTGTTCTTAATGAAGAAACCAAGGTGTGTTTATCTTCTGTAACATCTAGGAGACCTCAGCTACTGAATTTGAAAACTTATCCTGTATATTACTAGACAGTGTTATTAGAATATTACTATGTACAAGAACTATTCTAAAGAAAATTTATGATGTTTATGATATAAGGCAACAGCTGATCTGCACCTTGACAAATGACAGCCTTTTAGAAAAGTAAAAATGCTTCAGCAAAAATTTAACACTGATACCACAAGGCATTCTTCTCCTGCTTCTCTCAGCACCCTTCTTCTCCCACCCTGCTGGTGAATAAAATGATAACAGCATATTTGGAAAATAATGATGACTTGTCAAAATCAATTTGTCTCTTACTTATCTTCTCATAGATATGGCAAATGTCATCTATTGCCCTTCCCCAGCCCACTCCCCCCCACTACCAGTAAGTGTCCTCTGCCTCCCTTCCCCAACCCGTTCCCCACATTGGATACAGATGATTTGCTCTCCAGAAAGAGCAGCAAATCCGTTGCCTGGGTGATAGCTCATTACTACGGCAACCAATTTGGTGCATCAGTATGAATCCCAATTTTAAAATGTAATTATGCCAAGATGTGTACATATGCTTCAGATTTACTTAAAAGAAATCTGTTCCCCATTGGAAAGAAAATGTTTCCTGTGTTAAATGAAAGTGGGGGGGGTGGATCTTCATTTTCTTCTCTCTTAGGCTAAAATACACCTTTCAGTTGAGTCTCCACTGTGTCAGGAAAACAGCTTGCTAGTTTTTCCCTCACCACTTTTGTTTTAACTTGAGATGTTCCCTTTCTCAGACACTTCTCTCTTGAGACCTGTCACTCATAGCCCAACAGATGTTGTCTCCATGACAACACTGTCTGGCCCCTATAGGTGGTATCAGGAAATGGGGGTAGGCGGGTGGGGGTGGAAACATGGCTACATTTTCATTGCTCTTTTCTTTTTTAATTGCTACAAGCTTAAGAGATTGACTCTTTGTAAAGCATTCATTAGTAAAAGGAAAGGGATTTAGTGAATAGATGTTTACACTAAATCACAATATTCGTGCTACCCCATACTCAGAGGAGCAGGCTCATGAATAAGAAACATAAAATCACAAGTGTAGCTGGAGATGTGCACAGACACGCCAAACAAAAGCCATCGAGTTGCTACTGAGCAATTCATTTTTGCTCTTTCCTTAACAGAAATTATTGTTTAAAGATACAAAGGGCATATTTGGGTGCAAGGAGTATTTAGTTACCTGTCTTATTAAACATGCCTACTAAATCATGTAATCCTTGCAACTCATTAAGTTTCCCCTTTATTGAAACTGCCAGGAAGCATAGGGCTTTATACTCAGCTCCAGAAGCCATCTTCAGTTTGGGCTTTCTAACATACTTGCTTCCCTCTCCTGCCTACACCTCTGCCCCACTGCTTGGCCGGCCTTCTCTGATTCCTATGAAGATCCAAATATTTTATTGTAATGGCTATTCACCACTTCATGAAAAATAACTGCCATTTAAAGGAAAGAATTTCTAGTTGGCGGGGGAGGGGGTGGTTGTTTTGTTGTTGTTGTTTTTTGTTTTTTTTTTTCAGAGCTGAGGACCGAACCCAGGGCCTTGTGCTTGCTAAGCAAGCACTCTACTACTGAGCTAAATCCCCAACCCCTGTTGTTGTTGTTGTTTTGGTGGGGGGTTCTGTGTGTGGTGTGGTGTGCTGGGGATGGGCCCCTGACTTTAACATTTGCAAAGCAAATGTCTTATCATTGAACCATATCCTTAGCACAAGTTAAAAAAAATACTCTCTAGCATACTTAATTTGTTCACATATCATTAACCTAAGGAACTTCAACTGTTTAACAAAGTGAGTATGTAATGAGATCTATGTCGTCGAAGTATGAGCACTCAGTGTTGACCTGCTGCTTGTTCTTCTTCCTCTTGCTTAGCAAATGTATGAAACTACTGCACGTGATGTATGTGAGTCAGAAACTGCCAGTGAAGCGGAACTGATGAGCTCCAGGTTCAGTTACAGTCTCAAAAACTAAGGCAGAAAGCAATAGATGAAGACACCCAGAATCAACCATTAGCCTTCACATGTGTGAGCACACCTATGCTTGCCCACTTACAGGCATGTTCGTATACAGAAATGTACACATGCATACATCATACACATGTTAAGTGGTGAGAGCTTTCCAGGGGGGTAATTTAGCAGTATGCTTTTTTAAAAATCTAAAAATGTGTTTCCCTCTATCCCAGCTGCTATACTTCTAGTAATTAATATTAAGGAAAGTCTTTAAATGTATATAAAAATTATTTGTAAGAAATTTCTTATAGCATTTCTTATGAAAGTAGAAAATAGTGGAAAATCTTAAATGTTGACACTAGTTGTATATATTATACATCTATGCAACAGAAAACTATACAACTTAATAACAGTAACTATGTAAAAAAAAGAACACCAAAATGTTCATGACAATGGTAGGTGAAAATAACTACTATACAATAAGATACTAAGTATGATTTCTTCTTAACCATGCTGTTCATTCTGGAACTGTCTGCTCACATACTCATCATAAGTGAAGTAGAACTGATAATTCATTTTGGGGGCAGGGCTTTGTTCATAAATAAAGAAAATTTAGGACTATTTTTATTCAGTAGTTTTATCAGAATGTCTTCATGTTGCCAAACATCATGGTCTATCCAAATTTAGTAGAGTAATGAGAATCTGTGTTTTTCTTTTTAAGAAAATCTAATTACTTCTGATATGGTGCCGCACACCTTTAATCCCAGCACTTAGGGGGCTGAAGCAGGATCTCTGTAAGTTTGAGGCCAGCTTGTTCTACATAGTAAGTTCCAGGTCAACCAGGCCTACATGGTGAGACCTTGTCTCAGAAAAAAAGAAGGAAGAGAAATCTAATTGTAAAATAAGATATTTACTCAGGGTATTTCATTTAAATTAGGATATTGAATATAGAGTTGTAAGCTAATATAGTCAGGATAGTCAGCTATCTTAAATGGCTTTATTTTATATTTGTATGGATAGGAAATGAACCATTTGTAGAAAATAAGTTGATGAATATTTTTGGAGAACTAAGATATAATCAAGCGGTTATCATTTAAGTTCACTTTTACAGGCTAAGTTCTTTGTGAGTTTATTGAGCTTTAAATGAATAGGTTATAAATAGAAACAACGTAAAGCTGTAATCTCATTTCAGCCTAAATTTTTAATTAAGTTTTCATTAAAAATAATACAATTTGAATTTTTATTAAAGATAACATCAGGCCAGTCATTGTCCAACTCTCTCTTATGCACAGCTTTAGAACTCAAAGTCATGTTTTATGCACTGTGCATGGATATTCTCATATGAAAACCAGCTACATACAACATGGAGATGCCCCAGCCCACTCTGAGTGACCTGCCAAGCTTCCTTTCTTGACTCTTAACTGCACAACATCCTAGTTGGAGTCAGTGATGTTGTTCATCTATTCATAAACCCTTCAGTCTTACAAATTAAAAGCAGACTCTTCCAGCATCTTATTCAACCAACTGCATCTCCTCTCATACAATGGGATGACATTGTTGTTTCACTTTACTGAATCTGCTGACGTATCTGTATCTCACGACCGTGCTTTTACATGTGCTGCCTGCCTTGTTCTCAGTGTTCTTCAAATGATAGTGTCTCCCACTGTAGTCCTCCCAGTGAAAGCATCTAGACAGCTATCTTTACTTCTCTCCACTGGTTTGGGGGGCTAAGGTAGTGGATTTAGTGGGAGACAGGACCCATGAGCCTGATGTTGGTTACAGGACTGAGATTCATAGGCTTTATGTCATCCTCACTTTCATCTGTAAAATTATAGAGTTGATGAGGCACATTTGTCGTAGATATGAGACAGTATGGGAAATCTGTTACTGATAAGCTATGCGTTGTGAGTTATAAGTAGGACTGATTCACAGTCATTTCTTTAAAATTGATACTTTCTTTCTTGAGTGAACAAAAAAGTACAATCTTAGGGATTGTATGCTGTAGTAGTAACCAACCGTCTTATTAAATAAGAAACACAGAGCCACTGTAAAGATAAAAGCCCAAGAGGTCAGAGCTAAGAGCCTTACCGCCTGCTGCCGGCTAGCCTCTTCCGCCAAGAGACCTCTCCGAAAGAAAGCTACTTCCTGTGCGTTCGTCTTTAAATAGAGTTCTGTTCTGCCTTCTCATTGGTCGTAAACCCAACCACGTGACTGCCTCATCACTGCCTGTCTGTACAGACCTCCAGACACACATTGGAGCGTGTGTCTCCAATGCCGGCTGTATCCTTGAACACACAGAGATCTACCTAGTTTTGCCTGCCGAGTGCTGGGATTAAAGGCGTGCGCCACCACCGCCAGGCCCTCACTATGGCTTGCTAATAGCTCTGACCCCTAGGCAACTTTATTTATTAACATACAAATAAAATCACATTTCAGCACAAATAAAATACCACTATAGTATGCCCCCTGGGAGTGTGCTGCAGGTGTGAATGTCCCTAAAGTACACCATGAGGCATCAGGGCAGAGAATCTCTCAGCTAGGTGACTTATAAGAACATAGCTATATATATATATTATGTGTTTTATAATTTCTGTGCTCTTTACCCAGTATCTAAATCTTTTGTTGGTTTGGTTTGTTGGTTTGGTTTGGTTTTTCAAGACAGGGTGTCTCTGTGTAGTTTTGGTTCCTGTCCTGGATCTTACTCTGTAGACCAGGCTGGCCTCGAACTCACAGAGATCTGCCTGGCTCTGCCTCCCAAGCACTGGGATTAAAGGCGTGAGCCACCGCTGCCCGGCTCCAGTATCTAAATCTTAAACCATCTATTAACTTTGCACGTCTGTCTTAGCTCTTCAACTAGGTTAGCTGTAGTTGAGGGAATGGCATCCTGATACATGAGTGATTGATTGGGTTCCACACAAGACCGGTAGCATAGTGCCTGGTACAGTCTCTTTCTGACTAGCTAGCTGTTTTATGTACGAAAACACAGATACTAGTGAGTACTTGAGAGCTATTATGTACACTCAAGTGAGACCCCTTAACAATACCAAGCAAATGGAGTAATTAGTATGTGCAAGAATTATTCTCAGCTGAGAAAAAGTCTCCAAGTTTTAATTCTTCCCAAGTTGAATAATCACTAACTTCTTGCTGATGTCTAGTCTCCACTGTGGTCTTCCTAGCCACAGATAGTTCTTCACTTTAGTTTATCATAAGGCATTGGGTTCCAGTCTCAGCTCCATGGGACAACATGTTTAGATCATGTGTGGCTCAGTTTCCTCATCTGTAAAAGGGAAATGAAGCTGTACTTAGGAGTATAGTTCCGAGTGTTAGATGAGTTAATATAGTTGACATAGTCTGAGTACCCTTTAAGCACTCTACTTTCTGTTACTACTAATACTGATGATTTGGATTTGCATCAAGCTATTGCCACACTATGCTATATAATCACATTATTAATGCCTAGGACTACTGGACATGATTGTTACAAACGTGGTGGCTTAAAACAGTGGAAATGTATTCTTTCACAGTTCTAGAGGAAAGTTTGAATTCAGTATACTGAGCCAAAAGAAACTCTTACAAGAGTGTTCTCTCCAGAGGTGGTGAAGAAAATCAGCCCCCTACCTCTCCCAGCTTCTGATAGGTACTTCCATTCTGTGGCCTGTGGGTACATCACTCCAATCTCTATCCTTGCATCCACCTTCGTGGAAACAGTGCTGTCTGGTTTTGCATCGTCAATTCTCCCACTGCCACATCCTTGTCAATAATGTGACTTCATTTAGGGTCCAACCAGATAATCCAGGCTCTTCAACCCTGTCCAAAGCCTTAATCATATAAACTCTTAGACTGTTGCCATGTAAAGTATGTGTAGTATTAATATCAATCATCTCTTAAAAGCTCAGCCTATAAATATTGTGTAATTCCTTTGGTCAGAAACATCTGGACTAAGTAATGTCACCTGGGTCCATATTTTCTTCAGTGCCATTTAGCAAGCCAACAGTCGTCAGTCTATTTACCTAGCAAAGAATTTACAGACTAGTTTTCACTTGCAAATTCACGTGAGGGGTTCTTCACTATTCTTCTGGAACTCAGTCTAGCAAAATTAGAGGAAAAGGCCTAAGGAGATTTATTTCTCTTAAAAGTGAGTTGAATCCTAGATAAATAATGTCTACTCTCTCAGTCCTCTGCAGTATGGAGACTGTTAGTGTTTATCTGTGGAACAGCTGAATAAAATTCAGTTCAATGTGCCTCCTAAGTAAAAAACAGAAAATAAGTTACTGTAAACTGACTCATGGAAAAGTAGAAAACACCCTCGATGGTGGTGTTTTGTAAAGAAATGGTATTTTTCCACCAAGCATGTGCTATCTGATTTCCTGTCAACCACAATATATAAAGCAGAAAAGATGTGGCAGAGAAATGATTGATGCACATCCTAAATTTCTTTGCACAGTTTCATTTGAGATTCTCTCATTTGAACTGGTGTAAGAATCTTGACATTACATTTGGAAACATCCAGTAAAAATGGAAACGGGGTACAAAAGCCATCAGGGCTTCAAACTTATCTCCCAGCTGAAGTAAAAGGTTTCAGGGATTGGAAAGAAGACATCTTTTAGAATCCCTTATTCAGCCTACTGCACTACCAAGAACTTAGTGAATGGAATAGAATTTGTTTCTTGCTTGTTTCTAGAGTTTGGCCAGTCTTACCTACATACGGGTTGGTGCCATGTGTGGCTTATTCTTCTGAAGTTAGTGGATTATAGAGCCATATTCTTTTCATAGAGAAGACAAGGCTGACATAAACATATTTCAAGCTCTTTGGGTCATGTCCATGTACATCCCATTGGCCAAAAGTAGGTCACATCAACAGGGTCATCCATGAAGGACAGGAAGGAGAAAATCAGTGCTTGCTGGGCCACAACATAACCAATAACAAGGTGTTTGAAGATAAATATGACCTAAGTCTAAGTTAGCAACAGACAAATGTGGGAAAACAAATTCTCTAGTGAAAGTATGGTTTTCTCTGGCTCTTATTAGGTGGGCAAGGGGCTGTGTTTGTCATGGTCTTGGTCCAACCAAATAAATATATTCCCAAATGAGAAGAACCTTGAAAACACTGTTGCATGATTTTTAAAGTGTAGTGGTTAACTCTCTATAAGCATGGGAGCTCTTAAGATTGTCTAGGCTACCTGCTTCTGCAATGTTATGACTCTCAAGGGTCCATGCCTGCTGGATCACCCTCCAGAGGAAATTCCCACAGCAGCTGCAGTGAAGCCAGGGCTTTGTTCATGGCTGTGTCCTCTTTTGTCACCTTTGCCAAGTGTTGGAGAGCTAGCTAATCCAGTCTAACCCAGAGATGGCTTCACTTTTGGAATGAGAATTTTAAAATATGTATAATTTAATATAATTTTTAATTTTATAAACTTTATTTTTAAAAACTTGAAAATAAAAAGCCATACAATCCTAATTGTAGAAATTCATTGAGTCATATAAACTTCAGGTCAATAACTTTGGCATGCAATGTGATGTTTTTACTTAGAGATTTTTGTTAATTTCAGGACCAGTATAGAATTAGTCAATAATTTTCACTTAGTTTTGTTTTTATAGAATTCCCAGTCTTCCCTTCCCCACTTCTCTTCATTCAAGCATTAAAAGAAATTGTTTTTCTCACAGGCCCAGTGAAGGCAGAAACAATACACAGTAGAACTCATGGGCTTTTTCCTCAGTCACTTCACTTCCAAAGAGAGTAGGGGTGTGCATTTTCCTCAGTCACTTGACAAATGACACTTGGGTATTGGATTTTGTCAAAAAAAAAAAAAGAAAGAAAGAAAAAGAAAGAAAGAAAGAAAGAAAGAAAGAATTTTTCATTAGACTCCTAAAACTGAAATGAAGAGGGAAGTAGGCAGTTAATTTATAATATCTGCATTTTATACTGGGAACCAGCTTAACATGAAGATTTTACATTTTTATTGAAATCCTTTTGCTCTGAAAGGAACGCTCACCGAAACACAGGCTTTCCCATTTGTCAGCTCTCTCAGTGGCCAGTTGTCTCTCATGTTGGTGTTTATTCATGCTAGACTGCTCTAGAACATGCTGCTAGACTGCTCTAGACTGTGGCTGTCAACATTGCTCTTGAAGTTCTCTACTACTTAAGAACATGACTGCTGCCTAGTCTCTACTGTCTTGAACATTCCCGAGTGGCTTGGCTCTTCCTCGTGGCTGTGCAAGAGGATGAACTCTTCTTTCCAAGCTCTAAAAACCCCACAATTACTGAGCCCTACTTGCAACTCCCATATGACCTTTTCTCAGACAAGCAACTCTCATGTATAATAAATATGCTTAGTTTATTCAGGCCAATAATGATTAATTTAACACCTGTATTTCCCACCAGACACTCTTTGGAAATACAGTCCTGAGTGAAGCAGGAATAGACCTTGTCTTTGTGGGGTATACATTCCAGTCAAGGAGTGAAATTATAGAGCCATATTCTTTTCATAGAGAAGACAAGGCTGACATAAACATATTTCAAGCTCTTTGGGTCATGTCCATGTACATCCCATTGGCCAAAAGAAATAACTACAAAGTGTGTAATACAGTGGAAGAAGGTCCCTCAGGACCAGGATGTATGTAGCCAGGGTGTTCTATGAAGACTTCTCTCAGGAGGCTTAAAGAATGGCAAGGTCTGACCCTAGGATTAGGTCAAAGAAAAAGAGGACTAAATCCAAAGAAATGCACAGGCCAAGATCCTGCAAGGACAGAGCTTGATCATTTGAAGGCCTTCCGTGCAGCGGCCTGGCTGTGTCTGCACTCCCACCACCTTGCACAGGGCTCAGGGCTTCGGGGTTTATCTCTGTGCAAGGTGTCAGCTGGAGCTTGGGTTCAGATTTGGTTTTTTGTAAGGACACCTGAGGGCAGCTGTGGGAGAGTTCCATGAAATATTCATCACAAGCAGTCAAGAAGGGGCCAAAAAAAAGACCAAAAGGAAGGTAGATTTTGATGATCCTAAAATAATTCCTTAGATCATATACAGAAATAACTATAGGCAATTTAGTGCTGGTGTTTACTGGAAAGGCTGTCTGAAGTTGAGGTAAATGTTCCTGACTCTACAAAACGACTGGCTTGACTGGTATGTTAACTGTGGCGGGCTCTCCACTGTAGCTTAAGTCTTCTATAATCAAATATGTTATGTGGGTGCACACAGCTGCTTATCTGTCTATCTGCTCATCTCCCCAGCTTATTTCCCAGTGACTTTTTTTTTTAACTTGGTGACTTTTTACATTTGTTTCAGAGATATTTCTCATGAAAATTTGATGTTAACCCTTCATAGTGCCTGACCAGAAGGGAACTAGCTGATTAACACCCTGCCTACTCACGTAGAAAGGGATCCACCTTTATTATGTCCATCGGCTATAGCTGACAACTAATTTGTGTTCCAAAGAATCTAGAGCTCTTATGGGCAGTCCACACTTGTAAATTACGGATAATCTTTAGAATATACACTACCAACTGCCATTCATAGAATGATTAGGAGATAAAAGCCCTGGCTGTGAGTCCTCCCATCCCCATGTAACTTACATCTTAAGAAAAGCGTAAAATCATTTTATGGACACATACTTGATTTTAGATGAGGGACATCATTTCTAAATATAGCAGCAACCAAAGAACTGAGAAAGCCAGATGTTGACAGCTGTTCCTGCCCAGACACTTACAGCTTAATTCTCAAAGCACATCACTACACCATTCCTGTCCAGTTGCAGAAACAGGAAATTGCTGGCCAGACTTAATGAGAGCCGCTGGTAGCAAAAGTCGATGAGCGTATACAGAAGTGACAACTAGAGTTCAGAAGGCCAACCTATCAGAACTAAGGGTTCTGTTAAAGGAAACCATCACGCAAGGCATTATAGAATTACTGCCTTTTGAATGAACTGGCTGTCTCTTGTTATAAACTTCTTGTGCAATAACAGCTATGATTCTCCTCATTTCTCATGCATTTCCATGCTATGTGTATATGTAATCTCATGATTGCATCTCAATCTTGGGCAAAACTTTCCCTATACATTTGGGGTAATTGGATAACTGTCCCTAGCTGTGTTTATTTTTCATTAACATATATCTGGCCAGGGCTATTCTCCAGACAAAAGTATTTCAGCAAAGATACCTTTTTCCAAGGACAAAACTGCACATAGATAAACATTAGCTCATCTCACTCACAGATAGAGAAAAGAACCACTAACAAATCCTCAGCTCCTTATTTTTTACACAAGACCCTAACTTAAGAGATTTACTGCTTAAATTCCTGGGATGATGTTTTAGTCATTTGCTAGTAACTGAGTAAAGGCAGTTACGTCCCACTGACCCAAGGCCAGGCAGGTGATAGGTGCCAAGCTTCTTTCTTGTGCAAATTAAGTTGTTGTTTTGTTGTTGTTGTTTTTCTTTTTTAAAAAAGTTTTAAATCCTCCTCAACCAGGTGCTATTCCTAGATTTTCTCCTCAGCAATTACTCTGAGCAAAAGTGCTTTTACTAACCAAATGCTACACGCTCTGACATAGGTTGCTTAGCCACCTAGCATATGTCAGGCCCCCTACCAGAAAGCAGCTTCAGCCAGGACCAGCAGGGAACAGCAGCACCAAAGACAGTTTACTTTCTTGTGACTTACTGACCCCTAACGTTCTACCTAGCCATTTCTAGATTATAGTTTGAGCACATAAATTCCCTAATTGATCTTAGCCTTTAGTTGACCCTACCAGAGAACTCCCCTTTAGTCACTCCCCTTTTGGGTTGTAATTGGAAACTGACAATTATTGCTTTATGTGTGGATCCTTATCACCTCTTTCTGTGACCCTGAAAACTTCAAACCTCGCATTGTTTACCAAAGAATTGCTGCATATGAATATAGACTGGTTCTCTGAGAGCAGTGGGGAGAGTTGATTGAGAAGAACAAAGACGAGGACAGAGAGAACTAGACAGAGATGAGAGAAGAGCAGAAGGGACTGAGAGCAGGAGGGACCGAGAGCAGGAGGGACTGAGAGGAACTAAGTAAGAGAGCAGAAAAGAAACTGTGTAGAAAGAATTGACTTAGAGGAAAAAAGTGAACGGACTAAAGAACTCAGTGTGCTTAGATTCATTGAATACCCCTCAGATTAGAATCCTCAGCTGGTTGGTAGACTCTTCCACGGACCCTGGGAGCAAGCAATAGAGGCTGGACCTAATATTGTTTGCGTTACAGACTGGGATAGGAAATACCACCTTCTTACTTGATCTCGCGCCCTCTTGTGGTTGCAAGATTGTAGTTAGCAATTTCAGCAACCCAGCTTACTGTTCGGGGAGAGGCACTACTAAATCCTTGGACAAGTTCAAAAGACTTGGGAGTAGTGGGTTTTTTGTTTTGTTTTGATTTCCCCCAGAAACACTGAGTAAAATTCTTGGCATGTTTTATTGTCATAAACTAATAATTATATCAAGGATGTGGTAAAAGGCAAAATGCAGTCTTAGTAAATATAAAAGAAGGCTAGTTTATTTCATATACAAAAAGTCTTGCAGTTATTATGTAAAATTATAAGTATGTGATGGCTTTTTAAAAAGAAAAAAATGAGGAAACCATTTTCAAAAGAAAAATTTCAAGCCAGGCATGGTGGTGCAAACCTGTAATCCCAGCACTCCAGGAGCAGGATGATCCTGAGTTTGAGGCCAGCCTGGATTACACAGTGAGACCCCGTCTAAAAATATTTGGTGGTGGGAGGGAGGGTGGCGGTGGCTAGGGAGATTGCTTAGTGGTTAAAGTGCTTTGTGAGGACTAGAGTTTAGATCTCCAGAACCCATGTAAAATGCTAGATGGGGTGTGGTAGTCCACCTGTAATTTCAGCTTCTGAATGCACAGAGATAAGAGATCCCAAGAGCAAACTCACGAGGGATACTAGCCATGTCAGTAAGCTCTGGGTTTGATTGAGAGACCTGCTTCAATGAATAAAGTAGAAGAGCTGTTAAGGATGATTCCCTGCATGAACTGGGCATGCATTCCCTCATGTACGTGTGCTCACACATGCAGGTATACATAGACTCACATCTGAAAATGGTAAAAAAATATTTTTCAAATGGATAATGAAGTTTTTGATTGAATAACACTATATATATATTTAAAGTAGTTTAATTGTTGTAATAATATCAGTTTAGCTAGTTCTCTGTAACTGTTTATTGATAGAACACTGTTGCTCAAACTGAGTATTCATGAATAAAAATGTATTGATGTATGACTTAAATGTGCCCCAAATATATCTCCTGCTTTTTGATTTGGAAATGAGTACTTCTGAAAACACAATTCCAGTTCTAGAAACCTTGTTATGAACCATTTGTGCACATGAATTTATATATGAGGGTAATGCTGTTATTTATAACTGCAAAGAAAGAAAACACAACACACAACAGGGTGTTGGTTAGGTGTTCCATTGGATTGTCTACTATGGGGACCATCCAGAGCCACATTCTAGGATATTAGATCACATGGACAAACAAAAAGCAGTACAGACCATGTGATGGTTGTTATATGACCTCACTTTTGTATGAAATTTTACATAGATATAAAAGAAATGAATACACTTGACTTCATTTCTTAAAGCATAATGACTTCTGTAAGGCAGCATAACATTAATAGTACCAACAAATTTACTGGAAAAAATACTTTAAAAATGACTGACAAAAGTACAATCTTCATTTGTAAAGACCCTACACAAATCAAAATTGAAAGCTAAAAGAAATAGATAAAAGAAATGAACAGATTTTAAAAAGGAATTGCAAATGGCTGATGAAATAGGAGTTTATGTGTAAAGTGATAGATGGCAACAGTAATAGAAGTTGGTTGAAAAATCACTCATTCTTGTTAGCATTATTTTATGTTCTTAATATATAATAGGAAACCTCAAATTTCAAAAAATATGTTATAAAACACTTCTTTGGAAAGAAATAGATGACAGGATTTTTCAAAAATACAGGTATAATGTTATATTTCCAGTAGAATTTGCTCTGTTTTTTGTTTTGTTTTACTTTGTATTTTGTTTTTGTTTTGAGATGGAGTCTAATGTAGCCCAGGATGGCCTCCAGCTCACAATGTATTAAAAAGAGAGAGAGAGAGAGAGAGAGAGAGAGAAAGATGACCTTGAACTTCTGATTATGCTGCCTCTAAAAAACACACACACACACACACACACACATACACACACACACGGAGCTGAGAATATAGGCATACATACATACATACATATATACATACATACATACATACACACACACACACACACAGACCTGAGAATATAGGCATACACCACCATGTATGTTTTATGCAGGATTAGAGCTCAAACCCGGGGAACTCATGCATGCTAGACAAGCACTCTATCAGCTGAGCTACTTCCTTAGCCCAGGATTTTCATTAATAAAGATAGTTAACATCTGTGTGCGGATATAACACTTGAACATCACTGAGCAAGTTCAGTATTTCCTTTTAGCTATATTTTTCAAGTATAGTGCCATTTCTTTGTATCAGCACAGCATGAAGTACTTGATGCACTGATTGTGTCTTCTGCTGTGTGATAAACCACATGCCCAGATAGCCAAGCATGGTCCCTGAGCAGTATCTTATTGTTGTAACTTATTGGTGACTAGTATTGGTCCTCTTATTTGACCTCTTTATGTTCAGCTTATTTGTGTGAACTGGCATTGCTGAAAGGTTCCTGTCCATAATGAGTTCCTTTACCTGCCATTCCCCCTTAGCATCAGTTACAATATAAGAACAGAAGTAATAAAGATGAAACACATTTAGCTTCTAGCTTAAGTAAATAAGAAGTCTTTTCCAGGTTATTCCCTTTCCTCAGTATCTGAAATCCAGCTTAATTGTCATAGTGGTTCATGGTGCTATGTTGGGATGCCAAACTATGTTCAGGAACTCTGGTGTCTCAACAGACAACCTTCTGGCACAATCCTCCATAGCCTACTCCAGAGCCAAGCTGCTAGCAAGAACTGTGAATATCATTTGAACTTCTCTGCAGAAGTTTGTTTGGTTCATAGGGCTGAAACATGTTTCCAAACCAAGCACTTAAGAATGGAAGTGTATATGCCCAGACTTACCCTAAGTTTATGTCCTACTTTTTATGATGAATTATTAATGAGAGAAACAAAACAGCACATTTACAATCAAGCCAAAACCAAGTCCTCCTGAAATGCCTGTCCTTAATTTGTCAGATGCCTAGCACAAGATGAGTACTAGTGTACTGTTTTCCATCACCCCCCTAAGCCACGGCAAAGGAGACCTTTGAGATGACACATACTCCTTATTGGGAGCTGTTACAGTCGGTGGTCGATTCCCTAGTTAACCATCCAGTAGAAGATGGTCAGATGTCGAGGGCAGAAGAACTTGAAGCTTCTCCCTGCTCTGCAGAGCAGGGCTCTTTCTATCCTTGCAGAGCTGGTCAGGGAGCTGTCCACCTGAGCAGTGCTGGACTTCCTAGCAGCGACCTTGCTCTGAGGTACTGGACACTTCATACGGCTGGAGCCTTTTAAAGGGGTTTTTAATAAAAAACAATACTAATGAAAGGCCAGGCATGGTGGCACTTACCTTTAATCCCAACATTCAGGAGACAGAGACAAGTGAACTCTGTGAGTTCTAGGGAAGCCAGAGCTACATAGTGAGACCATGTCTTGAAAAAGAGGTAGAGTCAGGAAGTGGGCTTCATAATGACAGTTTTAATCAAATATATCATGTATTTTGAGCACATTCACCATTTTCTCCTCCTGTCCTCCTCCCTTCTAGTTTTCCTCCTCTTCCCAAATAGACCCCTTCTACGTTCATAGTGTGTGTGTATAATATGAGATCCACATATGAAAAATACATGGTATTTGTGTGAGTCTGGCTTATTTCACTAAGCGTGTGATCCCCAGTTCCATCCATTTCCCTGCCAATAAGATCATCTCATTCTCCATGACTGAATAAAATTCCATGGTGTGTATACACCACGTTTTCTATGGATGTTCCTCTGTTATGGACACTAGCCAGATTCTATGTCTTTACTACTGAGGATAATGCCTTAGTAAACATGACCAGGCATTGCTATAGCCTACTGACTTAGATCTTACTTTTTAAGGAGTTGGTTGTTTCCAGTAACCTCAGGGATACAGGGATACACAGGTGCCTCGTCTTTCCTCTCTGCTCCCTCAAAAAGCCATCTGTACCACAGGTATTTAACAATGGCTTATAGAATGAAAAAGACATCCATAGGTTTTAGGTACATCTCTAGCTGCCATAATATTTTACAAGTCAAAAAAGAATGAAAGAGAAAATTATCTAAATGCTAGTGTTTTATAAAGATACAAAGTATTTTCCAACTAATGCAGCAATTGAAATATAACTGATATTTAGATGTGGAAACTTAAGTTGCCTGAAAGATAATTAGTATTATTGCTGGAGTCTAACTCTCATGCCTTTAGGCATATAGTAAATGTTGTTTGTTCTTTTTCCCATTAAAAATGAATTATTGTTGATGAATATTTAGTATCTCAATTGGGCCTATATGCTAAGAAGTAAAATAATTACCAATTTCAAATACTATATTTTCCAAAATGATGATCATGGTTAACTCTTAGTTAACTTTTTTATGAATGCTAAGGGAAAATCGCTCAGCTATCATTGAGTCTACTCTTTTTATATTGCCAAAATTTAAATTATATATATTCATCCATCAAAACCATTTGCCAAAGTGACGTTTCACTCTCTTATGAAAACCCTGACTCTGTTGTGTAATTCCTCACAGCAGTCCATCAGAGCACAGTGAAGAAAGCCCCAAGTAACAACAACAAAATAATTTCCCTTCATAACCATGAGATAAGCCAAAGTTCTTGAGGTGTATATGGTTGTCAGCAAACCATGGTCTACCTTTTGGTACGTGCCTTAGCTGTAGTATATAGATTCCTTTTCATCTCTCTATCACAACATCGTAAACCTCTTCTCATGAAAGCTGCACAACAAAAGTTCTCTTTGTGCTCTAGAAAGAGAGCATGTCAGTTCAGACTTGGTGATTTGGGGACTGTCCACCTTCATATGAAGAGTGCAGACTGGGCTGTGTTTGAAATCAGCACTCCTGTTGACTGTTAGAAAAGCTCAGAGAGAAGGACAGATGAGACTGCCTGCCCTGTGGACATCGCACTGCTGCCAGTGTGCCTCCTCAGGAGACACTGTGGTCAGTGCTGGAACTAGACAGCCTGAGACACAGCTTTAGTATCTGCTGTGAGATCGTCTGTTTAGACCACTAAGAGAGTTAAATGAGATAACATATGCAAATCACCTTACATGGAGTCCTTCCCCCAGGGCTGCCAGCTGATGAACCCAGTCAGTTGTTATGTAAAGGACTATGGTTAGATGAATAGACACTCCACGGATATGAAATTTAAGGTGGTGCCAGAAACTTAATTAGGGTAGATTATTTTCATCACAGTATTTTTAAAACTCAAATCAGTGGGGGGTGGGGTGGGGTGGGGGTGGGAATCGGTTACCAAAACTCAGAATTTTAAATAAAAGCAAGATCCACATTCTTGATTATTTTTCCCCTTTCTCCTCAGGTTCTAATGTAAGTCAGTATGAGTATAGCCCTGTGTAGTACTCTCTGTGTAACTCCAGAACTGAGTAAATAAGAATTAGCTTAGTGTTCCTAATTTCCAATTTGTTTAACTAGCATAGACTCATTTACATACTCAAACACTCAATATCATTTTCAGTTTGATGTATATACCTCCACCTGTGTTCAGAAAGCATGGATAAATAAGGAACATTTAGATCACCAATTCAGTTTTAAAATTTTGTGCATTTATTATTTGTGTGTTTATGTCTGTGGGTACATGTATGCCATCGTGCAAGTGTAGAAACCAGAGAACAATTTTGGGGAGTCTGTTTTCCTCTCCTACCATGTGGGTCCCAGGTATCCAAATCATGTCATCAGGCTTGGCAGAAGGCGTCTTTACCTACTGAACATCTCACTGGCCTACTACTTCAACTGTAAATGTGTGTCTGTGTCTGTGTATACATACACACATACAAAGACCATTTTCACTTAAGGAAAATTTGTTAGAAATATATCCTTCAATTTCTTCTCTATAACTGAAAAGCGGTTTTTAATTTATTTTGAGATGATTATAGATTTAGAGAAAACTTACAAGGTTAATATAAAGAATTTCCGTGCATGTGCCTTTCACCTAGCTGCCCCACATGTTAAAATTTTTCTGTGTTTGCTTTGTCATGCTTGTTCTTGGGTCTCTTCGTGTATGTCTATGAAGCATGCACACAAAGACATAGCTGTACACAGATTCTTTTGTGCACATTTGCACTTGACTATTTAAGGGGAATTCCAGATATTATGTGTCATTACCATAATACTTGATTGTGTTTCCTAAAAACAAAGAAAAGGTAAATAAATAAATAAATAAAATATGTGATCCTTTGGAAATTGTAAATGAGGGATAACTTTTCCTCTCTACCTGTTGAAGTCTAGTAGCTAGGGTCTGTAAGCTAAACGAACAAAGGCTAGCAGAAGAAAGGTGTACAATTTTTATTAATGTTAATATTTTTACATGCATAGAAGCTTCACAAAAAGAAAGTAGTGAAAAACCTAAAGGAGAAGTGGTTAGATGAGGAGGTGGTATCACTTCAGCAAAGGGCAATACAATGTGCACTAGACAAAAGAAAGGGGATTGGGGGTTATAGGACAGTACCTGGACAGGCAGTAAGGAAGCGAGAACCAGAGGAGGGAGCAAATGGAAGATAAGGTCCTTTGTAGAAAAGACTCGATGCAAACACTTCTGAGTATAGAGACTTCCTTGCTGAGCTGAGTATTCTTATCTTCCTGGGAAGGAGAGTCGCTTTCTCATTGGAAAAACGTATGACCTACTTTCAGGCAGGTGGTGGAAGGCAGAGAGCCTTCCTGAATTTGCTTTTCTTGGTTTCTTTCTCTGTGCCAAAGTACCATGTTTTAGAGAGGCACACACTGATTGTGTTCAAAATGAGGTGTCTACATATACAGAAATGTCTATAGTCAAGTATGTGTTAAAAATATAAATGTTATATAATGTATATGAGAGGTTTATGTATCTAGAACATCTCAGGGCATCTATTATGCTAATGTGAGTTGTAAATTTCCAAAAAAGGAGTTTCAGTGTCCAGCTTTTCCAAACTTAAAGAATATTAAACCCCCACTTAAAGGAACATTGCAAAAAGCCTGTTTCAGAATTCACTATGGGGACTCTACAAAAGAAAGACATACCTTTAGCTGGTTCTGGGTTTTTGAGTATCTAGGGAACCATTCAAAACTGAGAACATTTGTAATCATCTGGCTCAAAGATGTAGTAGGTAATTTTTTTAAGGAGACAAATTTGAAACACCCCACAACTTTCAATCATCTCAAACTCATAAGACTTGACCAAAACACTATAGTTCTCTACCGACTAAAACCAAACAAAAGCAAGCAGTCACTTCAATACAGTTCCACAGAGTATTTCCTTTTGAACAAGATTGAGTCCTGATATCAGTCCCTCAGAATTACTAAGCCTGTTAACTGAGGCAATTTTGTTTCCTTTTGTCTGCAAAAGGATTTGATGGGGCTAATGTTGAGATGTACCCTAGGAGTAAATGACCTCAAGTTAGAATTGCAAGGAGATTGTCAGATCCTGTCATTGCCTTGCTGGAGTCAGTAGTGAGCAGCAGTGGGCTGCACACCGTGTCAGCCAAGAGATCTGGGCAAGGCTGTACTTGAAATATGCAAGCCCAAAACAAAGGTTCCTGCCTCAGATAGTGTTCCAGATTCCGTGACAGCAACTCAAGGGTGGACTTTTTTTTAATCTCATTGCGTGTGTGCGTGCGTGCATGTGTGTGTGTGTGTGTGTGTGTGTGTGTGTGTGAGTGTGATACCGTACCCCATCTGTGAAAGTCATGAAATAACCTCAACTGTCATTCTTTGCCCTTCACCTTATTTGGAACAAGGTCTCTTGGGGTTTTTTATTGTTGTTGGTGGTGGTTGTTTGTTTTGTTTTGTTTTTCTGCTCTATACCAGGCTAACTGGCCTGCAGGTGCCCAGGACTCCCCTGTATCTGCCTTCCATCTCTCTGTAGGAGCACAGGGATTATAGATGTGTTTGCATCTGGCTTTGTGTGACTTTATGTGGATTGTGGGGATTCAAACTTGGGTCCTAATGCTTGAGTGTCAAGCACTTTGCCCACTGAGCCATGTCTCCAGCCCAGGATAATCATTTTTTTTAATTTACTTCTTTTTATTTCATATACATGTATGTCTGTATATGGGTGTTGGATCCCCTAGAACTGGAGTTACAGACAGCTGTGATCTGCCATGTGGGTGCTGGAAATTGAACCCAAGTCCTCTGGAAGAGCAGCCAGTGCTCTTAACCGCTGAGCCATCTCTCCAGCCCCAATCATTTCTAAATTATGTTCTACCAGGCATACCTCCCCATCTTACCCCACCCCACCCCGTGACAATTGTTTGGTTCATCAGGATGGCTTATAATGATAGCCATTCACATGTGCTTCTCTGTGTCTCCTTTTTAAAAATTGTTTTACATTTGTTTATTGACTGGAGATTTAGTTACCTCATTGCTTTTTAGATTTCCCACCCATCGGTCATCTTGGAATATTATTAGTTTATATATAATAATGAGGGGCTTTGTTTCAGGAATTATACTAAAAACATATACCCACTAGATTTTATCTTCTTGATACATACTAATCTGCCATTCTGATAAAAATGTTTTAAAATAGCACACTGGGTCTTTATTAATTTTGTTCCTTAGAGAGATATTTTAGGAAAAGAGGAATATTTTTCTGTCTTTGAATTTGCTTGCTTTAAAATAACTCCTGGGAGAACAATAGGATATGTGTGACATGAAGGCAGAAAGGGGTCTCCTGAGGGGAAGAAGGAACCTGCGAAGGAGCTAGGGGAGGGCAATGGCAGATGGACAGGAACAAAGTATAATTCTGTATATGTATGTATATGGTCTGAAAATACCACTGTGAAACCCACTTCCTCCTGGGCTAATCAAAAAATTAATTTTAAAAAACCCTTTCTAGGGCTGGAGAGATGGCTCAGAGGTTAAAAGCACTAGCTGCTCTTCCAGAGGTCCTGAGTTCAATTCCCAGTAGTCAATTGATAGCTCCCAACCATCTGCAATGAGCTCTGGTGCCTTCTTCTGGCCTGCAGAACACTGTATACATAATAAATCTTTTTTTAAAAAATTCTTTCTAAATAGCTCTTCAAAGGGGCCAAATTGGATATAACTCCACATTGGGTGGAGTATGTAAGTATCAATGATAAATTATATGTGTTTTACAGTTTGCTCAAAGTTCACCCTGGTTTTTAAACATGCCCTCTTAACCACTACTACTTCTTTAACAGATATAACCTGTCAAATTAACTAGCTGGGCATTTGAGCATAGAAATGGAGAAAGGCCCTCTAAAATTATCCCTAAATATGGATGGCCTAGGAAGCTGAATTTTGAAGAATTCTAGTTGTGGGAACCAAGAGAATACCCACTTCAGAGAGCACTAGAAAGGTCTGAGGTAGTGATTTCTACTAACCATAAGACAGAAAGGCCCAGTGCCCATGACAACTAGAATAAAAATGAAAACAAAACACATGAGGCAAGCTGGCCTCTTCTGAAACTAAAGCAGAGGTTCATAATTGACCTGTAATGAGTGCCAGATGCTGCTTTGAAATGCCTGACTACTGAGGAAGTGTGAACCAAAGGAAAACGCAGAATCCAGATGCTGCTGGGAAACCCCTGGCTAAAGGTAGAGATTGTGTTTATATCGCCTCTCCACAGCCCTGAAACAGCAGGGTAGTTCTAACCCGTAAATAAAGCCACAGGGACAAGCCGAGCCATAGTGCACATGACAGCAGACAAGTGATAGGAACAGCCTTTGGAAGTGAACACGTGGTCACTGCCCCAAGAAGGTGGAGAAATTCCTGTCTGCAGACAACAAAAGCTGCCAGTTCCTCTCCCAGAGCTGTGGGAAGGACCAGGTGCCTTCTCTGCTGAAGAAAGAGACTAGTGAAAAGCTGAAGAAAGAAAGGACTACCAGGGCTCCTTTCAGACACCAAAGAGCTGGTGACTCCCTCAATCTCATTCTCACAAATGACACCCAGTTTACTGCCTGAAGACGGTGACTCAGATAAGTCCTGGGCTTGGGGACACCAGACTCAAGAGAAAGACACAACACTGAGTCCAAGGATATTAAATGAAAGAGTAGATAGGGAAGAGTGAGACACGCGCCTTCCCTATCTCTCCCTCACTCAGGGAAACCTAGTAGCAAAGAGAAAAGTGCTTTGCCATATTTACATTCCAGAGTCCCTCACAAATGGCTAGTCCCCAGCCACTGTAGGAAAGTCCACCTTCCATAAAGCTCATGAACAGAGCTTCCAATTGGGCTGTCTTCAGCATAGATAACCAAGATCCCCAAACACCCGAGGAATGGTTCTGGTACAAAACGCTGAGTCCCAAGCAAATGAAAGAAAGGGTTTATAAGTAACAGATGCAGTACAAGAATGGTGAAAAATAACACTGAAAGTCATGCTGAAGGAAAGTGGGATGTTGTGTGTGAAATAGGAACAATGTGCCTTTAATGGAATCTTCTACAAGCAAGGATGAGCTCCTTCTTTCTGAGTGACTGCAGCATCCTTGGAATTGTCGTGGCAGTGAGACACAGCCATGAACAAAGACAAAGATCTCTTGTCTGATCGAGCCTGGCTTCTAGCAGGGAAGAGCCTGAGCAGTGCTCCAGCAAGTCAGTGGTATAGTGGACTGCTAAGTGATGAAAGAAGAGAAGAAATTGAACATGGGAAGAAGGGAGTCAAGAGTACCAAGAGAGGAGAGTGGGGACAAGTTGAACTCTTCAACAGGATAGTGACGGCTGAGCAAGTACGCAGAGTAAAAGTGTCACCCATGTGGTATCTGGGAGATCATACCAGGCCGGGAATAGCTAGCAGGAAGGGCCTGAAGTGTGGGTCCCTGGATAGTTCAGGGACCAGCAGGGAAACTAGTATGCCTGGGAAAAGCCAGGGAGAAGGAGGGCAGTATGAGATAGGGACAGGCAGGGAGCAGTACCAGGTAGGCCATTGGAGGACTGTGACTTTTGTTATAAGGAACATGGAGAGGCACATCATGAGGCAGAGATGTGATGCGATCTGACAAATTTTAAAGGATCACTGGCTGCCATGTGGAGATTTGGCACCTAAATAGGTAGGATATGCACGGTACTGCCCTGGTGCCCTGCTCCTCTGGGATACCCCTGCTTCCCTGCTGGCCTAAAAGGCTGCTGACCTTTTCCTGTGCTGTGTTCTTCACATTCTTCCTTCTGCTTACCCAGGGCATGTCCTCTAGTATCTGGCTAGTCCCACTTGGATCTTTATATGCACTTCCCTTCTGATGAGCCAGCCTGACTCCATCTTAAAATCAGTAGTCATTTTTGTTACAAGTTCAAAATAAGTTCGTTTCTGGGTACTGTAAAACTTGTGTTTAACCATGCCTGGACCCATTTTCTGGAATTTAACATGTTGTGTACACAAATACCCTGACCTCCACCCTCATAAAACATTCTGCAACTTGCTATGTACCAAAATTCCCTTGGAAGCCCCCTTGTCTTGCAGTTTGGGGGCTATAAAAACCCCATTTCTCCTATGTTCAGGGCTGACCTCTCAAATCCCACATTTAGGGATTTGATATTGTACACATATACTAAAGCTTGCTATAAATTTGGCCAATTTGCGTGATGGTCTTACTCTCTTTCCATGGAATTAAAACTTCCTACTGCTTCTTGGTTTTGAGGTTTTTTTAATTTTATTTTTGAGACAGGATCTCATTTTTAAAATATTAATATGTTTCTTCATTTTTGAGAGAAAGTTTCACTATGTAACCTAGGCTAGCATTGAACTCACTGTGTAACCAAGGATGACCTTGATCTCATGATCCTCCTGTAGACTTGAGCTACCACAACCAGGTTGTTAAAATGCTTTTGACTGGGCATGTGATAGTCCATATCTGTAATCCCAATACTTGGGAGGTAGAAGGTCATCCTTGGTTGCATAGAAGCTTTGAGACCAGCCTCACCTACATGAGACTCCATCAAAAGGTTAACAAACAAAAAATGCTTTCAGTGGCATTTCCTTTGAGTTCCCTTGTTGGTTGAACTTTCCAGGCATGTGCAAATAAGTAATAAGCATTTGATTATGGAATATAACATTTAATCTTCTGCTTTCTAGAGTCTATCATCAAGCAAAGTCCTCTATGGATATAAGCTTCATGTGACACTTGAACAAACCAACAGTAGAGCTGGAGAGGTGGCTCAGCAGTAAAGAACACTTCTTGCTCTTGTAGAGGACCCAGGTTAAATTCCCAGCACCCGCATGATGGTTTACAACCATCTGTCACTACAGTTCCAGGGGATCTGATACCCTCTTTTAACTTCCAAGGGCACCAAGCATACATGTGGTACACATACTTGCAGGCCAAGTGCAGGCTGACACATAAAATGGATAAATCTAATTTTTTTCTAAAATTAAGAAAAAAAAGTTTGTGCAGCTTTAAACAGAGATGAAAAATGAAAAAATTTTATACCTTAATCGTCATTATCATCATCCTCTCCTCTTTCTTTCTTTCTTTCTTTTTTTTTTTTTTTTTTTTTGGACAGGGTTTCTCTGTGTAGCTCCTGCTGTCCTGGTCCTGGCTTTGTAGACCAGACTGGCCTCAAACTCACAGTGATCAGCCTGCCTCTGCCTCCTGAGTGATGGAATTAAAGGCGTGCATCGCCATGCTGGCCCACACCTTAATTTTCATCCTGCTAACCCTTGGATGGAAAATCAGCAGCAACTCCTCCACACAGACACATGAGAGTTCATGGAACAGTCTTCTTAATGAGATGCTGTGTTTGCAAAGCAGAAACAATACACTTTCAAAGTAAATGTCATACTATAATTATAAAGAAAAATGCATGAGCCACTTTCTCCAAGGAGTCCTAAAGAATATGCCCTCAACTCTGAAGCCAAACAGGTACAACTTCATATTATAAACTTGCAGAAGTGTCATCCAGAAAAAAAGAAAAATTGGACCCAATTGGAAAAAGGGTACCAAAAAAAACATCAATATATTCTTCAAAGAGAAAAAGGGAACCTGGAGAAGTACAGGGGAGAGGGGGGGTCTGAAAAGTCAGGGCTGCTTTGAAGGTGTCAGCATTCACTGTTAAAACAGAACCCTCTGCTGAGAGCCTTTCTTCCACCCAAAAGACTCCTTCCCCAGGCAGGAAGAGTCAGCAGGACTTTCTGTCTTCCCTGCCTCTGGTCTATCC
Source organism: Peromyscus nudipes (assembly GCA_902168325.1). Lineage (NCBI taxonomy): Eukaryota > Metazoa > Chordata > Mammalia > Rodentia > Cricetidae > Peromyscus > Peromyscus nudipes. Next base: position 3,065 of record CABHPH010053423.1, on the reverse strand, counting down.
AGACAAGGGTGAGAAATGGGGAAGCAGCTATTAGCAGTTTCTGTTACACCTGAACCAAGAAATGTTCTCAAGATAGGGAAAATGAATATCAAGCCACAAGCCACATAGTTCCAGACTTAGTGAAGTGATTATTTCTGAGAATTAAAGAAAGACTATATCAACAATGACCCAAAACCAAGACTCCCTTCCTGTCCCTCCTGGGTAGCTAGAAGACTGGGTACAGGAGGCAAACCATGGGTTCAGTGCATCTTGTAGATGGAAGCATGGAGTAACACCCAATAGAGCACTATCTGAATGTGGACAAATGAATGACTTACATTCCTTAACGAGTTTCCAGGTCACATTGACATGTGACAGAAGCAAACATGTCTGCATTTACAGGAAAAAAAAAAAAAAGTCCTGCAGCCTGCCGGTGACAGAATAGACTTTGAAACCATCCTAGCAGCTGTGCTGAGCAAACTCTGACAATGGCCAGGCACAGTTTCCCTTTTTCCATGTCTCTATTCACCCTCACAGCACTGAGGTAACACCATCACCATCCCATCTTACAGGTAAGAAGTCAACAGTGCAGAGAGGTGGAGGGACTTGTTCATGTCTGCTCCGCTGTTGTGAGGGCACCAGGCTTTGGACAGGGGGAGTCTGTGCCCAGAACACCCTGTCAGCTCCTCTGCCCCTACACCCCGAGAAGCCGACATTTTAAGCAACTGCTTTGTACTTCCAAGGATAATAAAGAGAATAGAAACCTACCAGCCATGTGGAAATGGCTGCAGGGAAGGAAGCCAAGACACAGAAAGATAGAAGCTCAAGCCTCAGTAAGCCAGTATGGAAGAGTGGTCTGTAAAGGCTCGGGCAGGGGCTGCGCAACAGTCAAAGGAGCGTAAGGTCACGGGGAACACTCCAAGAAAAAGGCTCTGTGGATGAGCCTGCCCTCTAGAAAGTGTCGCTGGTCACTTGATGGGCCTAGGATAGCACTCGGTAAAAGTTAGCACCAGGTATACTAAAAAGTTAAGTCAGAGGTTTTAGAAATTTTACTCATAGTCCTAAACTATGGGTAAAAGGACATTTACAAGGTAATGGGAGAATAGCCATACTCCCTTGTCCAATGATAAGCCCATTTTATATGTCATACACAATATAATGCAATACGTGTGTGTGTGAATTATTCTGTGTATGGTGTATCCTAAAAAAAAAAAAAAAAAAAACCACCCCTGAAAGTGACTTGACAGCTATGGAAAGGACAGAAGTGTGAGTGGTGGTGAGAGAGGTGAATGTCCAGTTTTTACTGTCGGAACAGAACGGTATGTGTATATTATCTGCAGCTACGACAGCAGGTCCCAGAAGAAACAGCTGAAATGGTTTGGGAAGAATGAGCATGCAGGGTAGAGAAGTACAGGCAGGTGTCAGGGAAAGGTCTTTTATTCTGAGCATTTTTATACTTTTTTTTTTAACAATCCAAACCCTAGATAAACCAACAACACAAATGAACTTGAAGACTGTCCTTAAAAAGCACTCCCAGAATGTGTTTTAAAGAATCTAACCAAAACTGTTTAATAAAAAGCTTTATAAAATACTTCTTGGAAATTAAAAGATTGACTTTTGTATGTAGAATGGGCACCAGAAAAATCTTAGTTTCTCCCCTCTGAAAAGCAAAGCCACCAACAATATGAAACTTTAAAAATGTGTTTTGTCTAAGAAATTGAATCATACACTTCCACCCTCTATTGTGCTCCTTTGGTTTCTCAAGATACCAAAGAAGGGGCCTTTATTTTAGCACTCGGTGGGGGCGTAGCACAGCCATCTGTATAGCACATTCGGCTACAGGAAGGAGCCGCCGAGACTAAAAAGGGCTGCTGTGCCAATGCCACGTGAGAGAACGAGAGGGTTTTCATCGCCTCATTGTCTTCCAGTACTGGCGATACGTGAACTCTAGATTCCCATCACACGTTGCTCACACCCCACGTTTCCCTCGCGTGTTGCGTTTTTCTTAACCCATCGGGCTCCCTTGATAACCTCCTCCCATGTGGTGTGCAGACAAATCTGTGCGCACACACTGCCGCAGACTGCAGAGGGAGAACCCGACCAGAACACGGTGAACACTCGGAGTCTGCTGGAAGACAGGCTCGACACAACTAAAGGAAGGAGCCAGTGCAGACGTGTCTTAGGAGAGTTTGGGGAGCAGAGATGGGGACTCAAGAAGAATTCCAGGAAACCTGAGAGAGAGACTGGAGAACCCACACTGTAGGCTTTGAATTCAGAGTTGAAACCATTGTCCCTCTCAGGTCAGGGTCAAGGAGAGAAATAAGGATGGGACTGGGTGGTTAAGGCACAGCAGTGAATAGAGAAGCAAGGGAGGTCTGGGGTAGCAGTTAGCAGGAAGAAATGGTTAGTCATCTGAGCTCACAAAGACTCCACAGCAGAAAAGAACAGAAAAGGGAAACAGTAGGGAAGAAAGTAAATTTGGTGGTTGAGAGAATGTATAGGGAAAGGGCCTTGTTCAATCAAAGATTACATCAAATTCAGCTTTGCTCAAGAGATTACAAAATAGGAGTATATGGATACAGGATCTTGAAAAAAATAAGTATCTCTGATTGGATGCTTAGAAAATTTGGCATTTATATATTGTCTGATTAATTTCTGAGTTGCTGAAACACGCAAGAAAGCTTCATATAATACTGATAATCTCTTTGGCCCTTCATGTGATATTGATCCCCCCCCCCCCAAATATTTAAATTTCTCAGGACTTTATCTTGTGCCTAGAGAGAGTGGGAGCGTAGGCTTTGTGTAAATCCGGCTGCAAACCCAAAGTGGCATTCCACTTACCACCGGTGTGTGTGATCTGTGTAAAACTCCATTTCCTAAAGCACTGTAGATGCTTATGGCATTTGGCTCTGACTCATCTTACTTGACTTCAGCTTTCCTAAAATATTTATCTATCTACAGATACTTGCATTTTGGTTTTCTTCATTTCGTGACAATAAAGTTAAAACCACTTTAAAAACCACACACACTTCTCTGTATAATTATGAGTGGCTAGGTCCTGGGGGGATTTAGGAGTAGTGGGGGGG
>CABHPH010053380.1:0-15784 GCA_902168325.1 Peromyscus nudipes | reverse complement strand
CATGTTTCAATGTGTCTTATTCTTACATCCTTAGTTCTTGCAAACACTCTCCACATTCCTCCATCTTCTATCCTCCTACCCCTTTCCCTGTTTATATGATAGCACTCCAAAAGTTCTCCTTCTGTTTTCATTTCACTACCCTTTCAGCCACTCCTCTAACGTAACTATCTTCTTACAGTCTTCTCTTACTATCTTCCTGGTCTCTACTAATATCCTGAACTCAACACAAATTGAGTCAAAGAGCTATAGTTTGAAGCAATGGGTCATAGTTGAAAGAGAACATGTAACATTTTTTCTGATTCTAGAATACATCACTCAGTATAATTCTTTTCAGTTCATATATTTACCTGAAATTTTCACAATTTCATTTTTCTTTAGTGTTCAATATAATTCTACTATGTGAATTTGCCATAATTTTTGTTATTCAGTTATTTTTTGATGACCATCCAGGATGATTAAATTTTTTAGACACTGTGAATGGAACAGCAGAGACTGTGAATATATATCTTCATTGTAGAATATAAAGTCCTTTAGGTATATGCCAAAGAGCAGTAGAGTTGGATCATGTGGCACACATATTTTTAGCTTTTTAAGGTACCTCCCCACTGGTTTCCATAGAGAGTGAATGACTTTATTTATGCTCCAACAAACTGTATATAAGTGTTCCCTTTTTCTCAAATCCTCATTAGCATTAATTACCATTTGTTTTCTTGAGGTAAGAATTATCATTTGTTTCTTACTGAGGTAAAGAGGAATCACAAAGTAGTTTTTATTTGCATTTCTCTGATGGCTAGTGATGTTAAACACATTTCAAAATATTTATTGTCCGAATGTGGTCCTTTGTTTTCAGAGCACTTCAATTTCATAACCATTTCTTCATGTTTACAGTCCCTTTATTTTAAAAAAATGCTAATTCTTTGATAATATTTTCCTGTATTTTGATCATGCTCATCATCTTCTTCCAACTCCTCCCATATACATATCCCTATCTCTACATAACAAATTTTGTGTCCTTTTATTAAGCCAATCAAGTCTAATATGTGCTGCACACTCAATATCAGTAATTTATTATGGTATTGGCATTCTTAGTGTTCATATTTTTTAGTTCTTTTTATATTCTAGTTAATTGATGGATAGCTGACAAATATTTTCTCCCACTTCTCTTAGTCTTCTTTTTCTTTATGATGTACCAAATGTTGCCCAAATATACAAAGATATGGGCCCACTCACTGGAGCATGGAAAATCTACCAGTGGCCACATGTTCAAAATAAAATAATTCTTCTTCCCCCAGAAACTATTAACTACCAATATCTCTTCAGTAAATGGTGGACCCTGAAGAGCACCTTCACAGTTTATGCTAAATTTTGGCTGTCTTGATCTTGTGCAAGTCAACACAACAAGTCAACACAACAGTTGTGATGTCATGATTATGATAGCCTTGTCATGTCTAGAAGAAGGAAATTCACAGCATTCTTCCAGATCTTCCAGCTCTTACATTCTTCCTGCTTCCTCATTTGTGATGTTTCTTAATCACTGTTGGTAGTAAGGTAGTTAGAAAAAAGTTGCCCATTTAGGACTGAGGACTCAATCTCTTATTCTCAGTCCTTTGACAGTTTATGCCTCTAAGAATTGACTTCTGTTCCCTAAAACAAGAAGCCTCTCTGACTCATTTAGAGAATAGCCCAAGTCAATGGGAAGATAAACATATATATTGAGAAGAAAGTTTGGCAACATGACCATTCCATAAAATAACAATAGCAGATTCTATTTAAAAACCTGTGGCTTCCCAAGCCATGGACTTTTGACTACAATTACAGTCAAGATAAGAAATATCCTCCCCTGGAGCAGGCCTGTATTCCAATAGGAAAGAGGTCAGTTACTGTAGTGGTTTCAATGAGAATTACCCTCCATATGCTATGCATTTGAACACTTAGTTACACGTTGGTAGCTTTGTTTGGAAAAGCCTGGGAACCTTCGGGCTGTGGTGCCTTGCTGAAGGTTTCTGAGAGTTTGTAGTATTGTCTCAGTTCCAGTTCATTCCCTCTGTTTTCTGGGTATTGGTGAAGATGTGACCTCTCAGGTTCTTCCTCCTTTTACTGTGTCTGCCACTTGCTGGCATGCCTCTCTGCCATAATCGAGTCATCACTCTAGAACCATCAACCAAAAGAAACTCTTTCTTCTGGAAGTTACTTTCACGCATGGTTCTTTATCACAGAACAAAAAGTAACTAATACAGTAGGTGGCACCAGCAGAGTGGGGCGCTGCTGTGAAGAACCTACTCCTGGGGCTTTTTTTTTTTATAAAAAAAAGTGGAAGATCTTGAAACTTTGGACTAGAAAAGTAAAGGAATGCTATAAGAAGAATATTAAAAGCTGTTCTAGGCCGGGCGGTGGTGGCACACGCCTTTTATCCCAGCACTTGGAAGGCAGAGGCAGGTGGATCTCTGTGAGTTCGAGGTCAGCCTTGTCTACAGAGCGAGATCCAGGACAGGCACCAAAACTACACAGAGAAACCCTGTCTTGAAAAAAAACAAAAAAAAACAAAAAAACAAAAAAAAAGCTGTTCTAACAAAAGTCTAGAAGTAGTGTTGAAAATAATGCAGAGAATAGGGGTCTAGTTCATGGTGGGGTGTTAAGATAAGCTCTCTATTGGCAACTGAGATACAGGCAATTCCTCTGATATTTTGACAAAGATTCTGGATGCCTTCTGCCTATGTCTAAGAACTTGCTTGAGGCTAAATTAAAAAGTAACTGACTTGTTTTATGGGTTTTTTTCTTTCTTTCTTTCTTTTTTCTTTTTTGGTAGCAGAAAGTTCAATACAGCATAAGATTAAGTCTGTGGAATAGTTACTACTTATAACCTTTATGCAGGTCTACAATGAAAAAGAATAAGTGGGACAAAAGAAAACGTAAGTTGTGCAGTTTGGAGAGGCAAAGAGACTAAGAAGTTCATTGCTGAGCCGGACATTCAGGAGGCAGTTCTGAGTTCCAGGACAGCCAGGAATACCCAGAGAAACCCTGTCTCCAAATAAAAGAAGGAGGAGGAGGGGGAGGCGGAGGGGGAGGAGGAGGGGGAGGAGGAGGAGGAGAAAAAGAAGAAGAAAAAGTTGTTGTTGAAGTCATTCAATGCTAGAACCAAGGCTATGCTGGAAGAAAAGCTGTAATTGTTAAGTAGATTAGCACTATTAGTGCCTCCTGCTCTGCGTTGGAACCATGCGAAGGTGCCTTCAAGGCAAGACTCCACCAGATAATCTTCCAACTTGTAAAAGGAGAAAGCTTAAGAGGTTGTTTAGTCCTAGAAAGCAATTGCTCTAAAGTATGGTAGTTGCTGCTAACGCTGTTGAAGGGAACCAGAGTCCATCTCAAGGTGGCAGCTGAATTTAGTATGTTGTCCTCATGGCAATGACATTGAAGACAGAAAATACACTCGGCTTCCTGGGTGAATCTTCCAAATGAATTCCCTATACCTAAATCCCATGTCAGTGTAAGTTATTGGAAAATCTAAATGAAACAAAACGACCAATTTTCCTTCTTCCCTGATGGAAGAAATTCTGTAAGAGTTTGGAGGTGGAGTTCTTGTGGCTTATGTGCACACAGGAAAAGCATTAATAACTTATCAAAATAGTATAGCAATTCCAAATGAAGGATTCCTTAGATTTTCAAAATTTATGTTTCTTTATTTATGAGTAACATGAACAAATACTGATATAATGGGACACTACCCAGAGACAAAGTTGGCATATGTTTGGGTTACCACACTTTGCTAATGGAAAATAATTTTAGACATATACAAATATATAGAAATCCAAAAAGGAACACTAAAGCAAAGAAATAAATTTTCAATAGAATTACATCAAAGTCTTATAATACAATATTTAGGGAAACAAACATATATGATAAAACTAAAAAAAAAAAAAAAGAGTAGAATGAGAGAATGATGAATTCCAGAGGGAATTAAGGTTATGAGAGCAGAATAGCTCTGGTGGGAAATTCACTGAATTACATTTCCCCTGTGTATGTAGAGGACCACACATGTTATAATAGTTCTTTATACTTAACATAGTTTGACATTATTTCCATTTTTTTACTATCTGAATAAAAATATAGTTTAGAAAGATGTCCATCAAGATAGTGGCTTGTTTTCATATAGAGGCCAGGCCGCTCAGATTCTCCATGAGACAAAAGAGCTTCAGGCAAGTTTAAGAGCAGCTGAGCTCAAGAGAGGTTGGGTTGCTTAAGGAGGCAGTCATTTTGGAAAAACCATTCCTCCAATCCTAGAACAAGAGGCTGAGTTGTATATGAGCCTACCAAAGAGAAGGTATAATGAATTTTATCTTCCTGCAAAAGATACTCCCTTTTAAGTGGCAAACAGATAAGGTATGTCAACTCAAGGAATTAATTCTAACTCACATTCCAAAGGAGACAAAAGCATGTTGATTCTCTTAGTCTTTATTCACATGCAGCGTTCAAATAAACCAGGTGTTCAATCATCAGTTCCCTTTCTGTGAAACTATTTCCTTTCCCCCACCCTCCCCCAGGGAGAATTGGAGGAAACTATTTCTTTGGCTTTATTTTCTACCCAGGTCACAATATTATTCTTGAACTCTCTGTTAGTTGCATGTCTGCTTTTACATTTTAACCTGAAGATTTTCACTACCAGCAGGCACGTTTAGAATCCTTACCTCTGCATCTTTGTGTCTTAGCAGAGTCACTTGGGAAATGAAATCTAAATGCGTGAAAAGGAAAAGTGAACAGGACTCATCTTTTTTATTCTTGCAAATTGCCCTGCTTCTCTAAGAAACTACAGCCAGGAAATGAGGAAAGGGGATGGATAGATCCTAATAAAGCTGGGAAAGGTTTGACATGCAGTGAACATGAAATAATCTGACACATATTTCCAGATTCTCCTTTAAAAATAATTTTTTTAATTATGTGTGTGAGTGTGTGTCTGTGTGGGTGTATGTGCACCTGCTTGTAGGCTCCCTTAGAGGCCAGAGTCATTGACTCTCCTAGGAGCTGGAGTTACAGGAGGTTATGATCCACCTGATGTAGATGCTGGAAACTGAACAGGTCCTAAGTGAATCCTCTGTAAGGGTAATCTCTATTAACCACTGAGCCATCTCATGGGCTCCTCCAGATTCCTCCTTAGGCTCACTTCCTTTCACTAAACTTCTCATTCTTATGCCAAACGTTCTAGTCAGTACCAGTTTCCAGGCCTCAACCCACCTACCATGGTTTGTTAAGTCACCCTAGCACACTTGTACCTCTGCTTTGGCCAGATCCATCGTCAGGACCTGGCCCAAAGCTTTTCTCTATATAGAACTTTTTATGGCTCATAAATAACAAGATGCTACCTGAAGCCACAAGGATGTGCCTCTTTTCATTAACTAGAAATTGTAAGATTGTTTATCTAATACAGACATTTCAGGAAATTATAACTCATCCCAAATGAAAAATCATCACACAAAGAGGGCAATGAAAAGGAGGAAAGGTGAAAAAAGATACGGAAAATTAAAATGGACAAACATGGAACAGAGTCAGGAGGGGCTATGGGGAGGGGGGATTGAAAGGAAGAAAAGGAAAACACAATCTCAAAAATAAACAAAACCAACAACAAGAGTATAGACAAACAGAAGACATAGGCTATGCTGCTTGCTAGGTGGGGTACCTTCCTCTTTTGCCAACAGTGTAATATCCATTAGAGAGTGCAGTTTCTAGGGTCACAGAGCCTGGAGTCTCCCTTTTACCATTTATTCCCAAGCCATCCTTTGAAAACTCATTGCAGTCCTTTGCCTCTTAGTCCTTCATATAGTAAAACTAGGATGATTTCAAAAACACTTGTGAAAACCAAATAAAAACTTTACATCACCCGTGATGTACAGACAAAATGTTCATGACTGGTCTTTCTTCACAGCTGCTCAGGAAGGAAGCTAGGGTTATGTAGGAACTTCCACAGTGATGATTTCACCTCCTTATTCCTGAGGCTGTAGATCAGTGGGTTCAGCATAGGGGTGACCAGATTATTTAAGACCTGCACAGTTGCATCCAGCCAAGGGCTTGGGGTTGGCCTTAAGTATATAAGGACCACTGGCATATAGAAAAGCAAGATGGCAGTGAGGTGGGCACTGCAGGTGGAGAAGGCTCTACGACGGCCCTCAGCAGAGCGGATCTGCAGAATAGCAAAGACTATGCAGCTGTAGGAGGTGAGGATGAGGAGGAAGCAGCTGAGGGGCATCAGGCCCACACTGATGAACCCCACCATCTCCAGGGCAGATGTGTCTGCACAGGCCAGCTTCAGCATCACAGGAATATCACAGAAGTAATAGTCCACTTCATTGGGACCACAGTAGGGTAATTGGAAGGTGAGAGTGGTTAGAAAGGTAGCCTGAATGCAGCCAAAAAATGATGTCCCTGTGGCCAGGATGGCACATACTCTGTGGCTCATGATGATGGAGTAGCGTAGAGGGTAGCATATGGCAACAAAGCGGTCATAGGCCATCACTGTGTACAGGAAACATTCTGTACAACCCAGGAAATGGTAGAAGAAGAGCTGGCACACACAGCCTGCATAGGAGATGGCTCTGCTGTTTCCTGAGAGGTAGAACAGCATCTTGGGAGAACTCACCGAAGGGAAAAATATGTCAAAAATAGACAACTTACATAGGAAGAAGTACATAGGGGTGTGAAGCCGAGTGGAGGAGATAATGGCCAGCAAGATTAACAAGTTTCCCATCAGCGTGAAGATGTAGAAAGACAAAAACAGGACAAAGAGCATGGTCTCCAGACCCTCTGTGTTCGGGATGCCCAGCAGGATAAACTGAGTCACTACAGAGAGATTCCTCATTCTTTTAAAACTTTTGCTGACCGCTTTGAGTGTGCTTAATATGGGCCAAATTTCTTACGATAGGCAGCAGTCTGATCTAGGTGCACATATCAAATGCTACAATTACCTCATTCAGGATAAGTCTACCAAGTTCTCAGAAGAAAAATTTTCTATAGGGAAATGATTATCTTCTTTGCCAAGAGCAGCAGCTTAGAGGTATACTAAAAACATTTTCCGGTTAGAAATCTTTTTGATGGCATTTGCCTTGAGCATATATATATTTTGAACTCTGGTGATATCTTTAAGTAACATACTCTCACTATGCATTTCCTTCTGCAGAATAACAGAAAAGGCGTGTATTATAAATCATGACAACTAATGTCAATCCCGACTCTAGTTCTTATTCATTTTATTGGTTAAAATAATTTATACAATACCTCATGGACATCTGTAAAATGAATTTCACAATTACTTAACAGATTTAGTAGCATCAAACATACTTTGGTGCTACAGTAGCATTGTGTAACACCGGTGAATGTATCTAGCAAAACTGTGAGTTCTAATTAGAGTCTCTCATCATTTTACATATCTGACATCTACTTCTGCAAGTTCCTTAATTTGATATTAGTATTTTATAATTATTTGAAAATACATATTTATTAAATAACATTATTAGGCAGAATTATTTATATATTTATATTTTACAGCTAAGGAAACTTTTTTTAACTTTTGTTCTTCTCTCCTACGTTACATCCCAACTGCAGCTTCCCCCTCCCTCCACAGTTCCCAGTCTTTCCCCGTAACCTTCCCTCACCCCCAGATGAACTCCTCCTCTGTTTCCCTTTACACAACCAAACAAAAAAAGAGCAGGCCTCCCAGGGATGTCCACCTAACATGGCTTAGCAAGATACCATAAGGCTTGGCACAAACCCTCATCTCACTGCTAGACATGAAAACCCAGTGGGAGGAAAAGGGTCCTAATCACAGCCAATAGAGGCAGAGACACCTCCCACTCCCACTGTTGGGAGTCCCACAAGAACACCAAGCTACACAGCCATATGTATATGCAGAGGACCTATCTCAGACCCATACATTTATTAAATAACATTATTAAACTGATTTATACCTCATCTCTTCATATTATATCTCTTTAGAATTGAGGGTGCCCAAATGCCCAGGTCTGTCCTAGCTGTATCTCTGGTTATTCTGGCCCTTTTATGCTAAGTGGATGGAAACAACTCAGAAATATTAGCCAAAAGAAACAGCAGCAAAAAAGGCATGAAGTTCAGGTTACCATGATAAAGTGACAAAAAAGTTAAAAAATGACCCACGTGGAAGTAGAATATGGGCACGAAACACCATCACTGAGATTAATTACACTGTAAGTGGAGTATATGATGCTTCAAGATACAGGGGCCCCTTTTCATGATTCACCTAGTATTAGTGACAATAACAATATTACCAACAGGATGCCTTTCTTCCTTCCATTATTCCTTTATTTACACAAAAATTAATGAATACTTATTTTGTTCCAAAGACAGACACATTTCAAAATATGATTATTTTCAAAAATATATCCATGAAAGTAACAATTACTGTTACTAGTCAGACCTGCAGATTAGTAATTGAAGTCCAGCTACATCACAGCATGTGCCCCAGTTTCAAAAGTCATATATGGGAGACCTGTTTTGTCCCATTTTTTGTACCCTTAAACGCTTGAGAAATCTCTCTTCTGTCTTTCTCTGCTGCAATGCTGGACCACACCTTTGCAGGTAGATTCTCAGGCCTGCTTTTCTTGAATGTTGGAAAAAGTTTTTATGCCTTACTTCTTCTAGGTTAATTACACTTACTTAAAATCTCATCTGGTTTTAGAAACCATACAATAGCCTTTTTGATCATTTTAAAGACTAAATTCAGTATTACCTCTAAAATAGAAACTTTTTAGTCTTAGGCAAAGAAGATAATTATTTCCCTTCAGAAAGTATTCCTTCTGAGAGGGAAGTAGACTTACCCTGTAGCAGGCAATTGGAGCATCTGATATGTGTACATAGAACAGGCTGCTGCCTGTCATAAGAAAGAAAGTTGTCCCGTGTTAAAAGCACACTCAAAGGTTTCATGGGCAAAAGTTTTATAATCTGGCATTGCTGTTCAGACTGATAAGTTTGTATCTTTTCAAAGTCATGATATTCAGGATGAGAGTCCAGATCAAAAGCTGTAATAAATGTCCCTAATTTCTCTTTCTAAAAATAATATGAGCCATTCTGTGTACCCCAATCTCACACCCCAATTGGTTACAAGAAAGGCAATAAAATGAAAAGTAGTGGCTTTACACAGTTGGGAGTGGATGGCTGCTCCTCAATAACAATTCTAGGCACACCTGCATAATCTCTCTAAACAAGTCAAGTTCCTCTGTGTTTTGCATCTTCTCTCCTTGATCAGCAGAGGCCCTCAGAGGAATGTATTTGTTGCTTATGCTCAGACACCATGGTATTCTGATTCTATAATCTCTTTTATTTTAAGTCCATTAGAAGAAATAGGTGTCCCAAAGACAAAGAAGGGCCCATGCATGGTCCTTCTAGCTTGTGAGGAAGTCCAAGAGTAGACCTGGACGAAAGCAGGAGTACTCACATCATCCTCCTAAGAACATGTTCATGTTTTGCTCATGGAAATAGCAGGGCTTGACATTCATGTTTCTTGTCAGAGCCAAAAGCACTACAAAGGAGTTCTCATTGCCCTGTTAATAAAGCAGAAAGTCCCATGGGACTTATACAACAAGCATCAGAACATTCTCCATAGACTGCTTTCTGGGAAGTGTCTGGCAGAGTGGCAGAGCCCCTTAAGGCCTCATTGTTAGCTGGGGATAGCTCTGAGGGGACAATTAGTTTATCCTCTTCATTCATCATTCAGTTATGAAATAACAGTGATGATATTATTGCAAAGAGATGCTTTAAAGTGGGAAACATGTTCATGTGTACCAAATAGACTCCAGTTCTAACATAGTCACCTGCAATGGTATATCTATATTTTGGTGCCTTTTATACCTTAAAACTTTTGCCTGTGACATCATTTATCCCACAATTTTTAAAAGACTACATGCATACTTTTAGGCCTAAATGATTACCTTTAACAAATAACGTTATTCAAAATAGAAGCATAATTGGATGTTAGGCATGGCAATTTGTACCTTTAGTCCCAGCACTCAGGAGACAGATGCAGGCAGATCTCTGTGAGTTTGAGATCAGTCTGGTCTACACAGTGAGCTCTAGGCCAGCCAAGGCTAAATAGTGAGATCCTGTCTGAAACAAACAAACAAAAAACCATAAAGAAGAAACATAACTGGAAACTATGTGGTATGAATATCAATGTCAGCACTTTCCATTATTACAAAGTATCCCTGCTCAGACAATGAAGTTTGCACTGTATTATGATGAATTGGGGATTTGCGTTTTGCAGTCAAAGACAAAAAGGCATAATATGATCTTCAAATGTTTACAGAGACATGGTATGAGTTATTCTGTGGTGATATTGTGTCCACAATATATTGTGCACCCTAATAAACTTATCTGGGGCCAGAGAACAACCACTAGATAGACACAGAGGCCAGAAAATGGTGGCACACACATCTTTAACCCTAGCATTCCAGCGTCAGAGATCCATCCGGATCTCTGTGAGTTCAAAGCCACACTGGAAACAGCCAGGCATGGTGACACACACCTTTAATCCCAGGAAGTGATGACAGGAAGCAGAAAGGTATATAAGATGTGAAGACCAGGAACTAGAGTCTTGTTAAGCTTTTAGGCTTTTAGCAACAGTTCAGCTGAGATCCATTCGGATGAGGACACAGAGGCTTCCAGGTTGAAGAAACAAGATTAGCTGAGAAATTGGTGAGGTGAGGTTGGCTATGGCTTATTCTGTTTCTCTGATCTTTCAGCATTCACCCCAATACCTGGCTCTGGGTTTGTTTTTATTAATAAAATCTTTTAAGATTCATGCTACAGTTATTCCATGAGGACTTTCATAATTGGGCTATGTGATAGACACATTTTCAAATTAGAAAGGAATTATTTATTACAAAATGAAATTAAAGTAACCTCATGATGTATTTATCTGTTTGCTATTGGGTGTACTTAATAAATAATGATGACCATCACTCATATATGCCACTGAGGACATTCACAATATGAAGGCAAGTCACAGCAAGCTCTTTCTCATTTTGAAAGAATTAGATTGTATTTATACTGTAACGCTATTCAATGTCACCAGCCTAATACAATAAATAAAAGATCTTTGGATGAATCAAAATCATTCAATTTAGCTTCCAGGGCAAACAAAACTAAAAACATAATCACTGTGGTTTCAAAAGTAACCATTGGGTGGTAAAACAACTTAATTATCATCAGAAAATATTCAGAAAATGTTAACCTCTGTCTCTGAAGCTGTGAGAATCAGATTGGATATGAGGGTGGGTTTTCAATACAGGATCTTTCCGTGTAGCCCTGGCTGTCCTGGAACTCACTCTGTAGACCAGGCTGGCCTCAGACCCAGAGATTTGTCTGCCTCTGCCTCCCAAGTGCTGTGATTAAAGGCATGCGCCATCACTGCCCAACAGAGAAGTCTTAGCTACTAGGCTGCAGTATTAAAGCTAGCACTGTGAGTGCCCTTCTAAGTATTGGCTCTGTGTGGTGGGCACCCTAGACATTATATTCAAATTTTACCATAAAGTTATCATTCAAGTATTATCTCATTTTTTCCCATTTTATTTTGGGTATATGGGTGTTTTGCCTACATGTATGTCTGTGTACTACCCATATGCAATACCTATGAAGGCCCAAAGAGGATATCATATCCCCTGCAGCTGTATTACAGATGGTTGTGAACTTCCATGAGCGTGCTTGGAATTGAACACAGGTCCTCTAGAGGAGCAGTCATTTCTTTTCTTAACTGCTCAGTCATCTCTCCAGACTTATATATCATTTATTTTTATAGTATACATTTAGTATTGAGAACCTTAAGCAAATTAACCAAAGGGATAAAAATCGAATTAACCATAGAGCTTTGTTCCCACACCTGGAATTGTAGTTGTCTCCCCTTTGAGCTATAAAGAGAAACAGTGTTTATTCCTATTTCTGATTTTCAAATCCTCACTCATAAGTGACCACACCTGTCATGTGCAGTTATTGGAGTTTCCTTATGCACTTTTAGATTGTTTAAATTAATTTTCAGCAATTGTGTAATGTGGGTCATGTTAACCTCCTTTAATAAATAAGGGCACTGGGACTCAAAACAGTTACAGTGTTCCTAAAGATAGACTGCTGGAGATCCCAGATACTCCCAGGCTTAGCTCACTTTCCACTACATCATCACTGATTCCTAAAATGACTCTAAGCAGAAAGCAGCTGTCCCTGTAAGAGTGGGGAGATTTTAATAAACTTAATGGGTTCATTGTAGAGATCTAAACAAGTTTTCTGAAACCTCAATTTACTGAACAATACCAGAATTCGATAACATATGTACTCTATTTTTCTATTGAGATCCATTAATCTTATATAGTCACTTGCCTTTTCTCAAAATTAGTCTTGGTAATACTAAGATAATTTGCAAAGTTATACTTTATGTAACTATGAAGAAAAATATTCTGTAAATGCACATTTTTTTTTAAAAAAAATGACATTTCACCAAAAGACTTGGCATTATGTAAGATAAATTGCTGGCTCTCTGGACATAACCTTTACTTTTCAAATTAGTTTGTGATATGGTCCCTTAAAACAGAATTAA
Source organism: Peromyscus nudipes (assembly GCA_902168325.1). Lineage (NCBI taxonomy): Eukaryota > Metazoa > Chordata > Mammalia > Rodentia > Cricetidae > Peromyscus > Peromyscus nudipes. Next base: position 3,186 of record CABHPH010053380.1, on the reverse strand, counting down.
GGAACCCTCTGTAGAGCAGACATGCAAGCCAAAGAAATGCCCTGTCATATAACATGGCAAGAATAGATTCTTGTTAAATGTAAGCAAACAAGCATATTGCCATGAAGACAATGCTACGAAATGAAGGCTGGGTGGGGTGGCACAAACTTTTCATCCCAGCACTCTGGAGGCTGAAGCAGCCATCTCTCTGTGATTTCAAGGCCAACCTGATATATATATATATATATATAGTAAGTTTCAGGTCAGGCAAGGCTATATAGACTCTATTTTAAAACGAACAAACAACAATAAACAAAACAAAACAAAACAAATATTATGTTATCGACTTTTAAATTCTGAAAGAACCTGAGTAAACAAAAGTAAGTATATTTTTACTTATAAAAAAACTTTATGCCAGGCGGTGGTGGCGCACGCCTTTAATCCCAGCACTTGGGAGGCAGAGCCAGGCGGATCTCTGTGAGTTTGAGGCCAGCTTGGGCTACCAAGTGAGTTCCAGGAAAGGCGCAAAGCTACACAGAGAAACCTTGTCTGGAAAAACCAAAAAAAAAATTTATAAAATTGCAACAATTATACACAGTTTGAAGAAAAGAAATGTCATAAAATTAATAACATCCCTCTTCTAAGTATCACAGATAATTTTGCAAACAATATTTTCAAAAACAACTTCATATAAATATCATTTACATAGAAAAAAATGCTACCTGTAGTTGGCAATGCTACCATGAATTTAATATATCAAATGTGTCTAATTAATTCAACTTTTGTTCATATAAAGAGAAAATCTTCTTTGGGATTTCTAGGAGCATTTGGAGAAGTCTCAATTTTGAATCTAGGGTTAACAAGTTAATCTAAGAGGTTATTTTGGCATGTCTTTCAAAAACAGAGAATGTTTAAAATACTTGACTTAGTATGATTTCAGACCCTTGTGAAATATTGATTATTTAACCAAAGAGGACATGCAACATCTGTATTTCCATAAAAGGAAAATACATGTCACTTAGTTTTTAAAAACTAATAAAAATAACACTTGGCTTGCTTAACAGAAAAGCCTGAATTGTCTTGAGGAAGAATTAAGACAATATGAAGCACAGGAAATCATTCCATCAAGATAACTGATATTTTTATTTCCTAAGCAGATTATGTAATAGATAACGCTAAATCCCTTTCCCACCTCAGCATAAATAAATAACGAAAAATGCTATTCCTCTTCTCACAGAATGAACTCCAAATTCTATTTTTGTGATAGTACGTCACTGAATTCATTTAGGGAAAACACAGAAAGAAGTCTTAGCCTTTTGGTCAAACATGGAAGCCCTGCTATGCAGACCTAATTTTCTAATCCATGTGGTGTGTTTTACTCCGTTCATTCTATTCTCCACATGTAGATACTTCCTTTCATTAATTATTTTGGATGGGGTCTTACTGGATCTCCTAGCAGTCCTTGAATTTGCTTTTCTTTTAACTAGAAACGCGGGAATTACAGGTGTTCTACTTTTCTATTGCTGCGATAAAACACTAAGACCAAGGCAGATTATAAAAGTAAGTGTTTAATTGGGCTTATGATTCCATAGTGTTAGAGTCCGTGAAGGCTGAGGGAAGGTAGGGAGGCAGGAACAGCTGAGAGCTCACATCCCGAGTGGCAACCAGTTGACAAAGAACACACTGGGAATGGCATGTGTCTTTTGAAAGCTCAAGGACTAACCCCAGTGGCATAGCTCCTTCAACAAAGTCACACATTCTAATCCTTCCCAAGCAGTTCTACCAACTGGGACCATGTACTTAAGTGTATGAAACAATGGGGGCTATTAACATTGAAACTACCACAACAAGTATGTGCCACCATGTTCAACTTCTCTAGTAATTTTACAATTCTATATTAATGATATTTTTAGATTTTTATTTTATTATTTTATGTGTATTGGTGTTGTGTCTCCACGTATATCTGTGTACCATGTGCATTCTTGGTACCTGTGGAAGCCAGAACAGGGCATCAGATATTCTAGAAGTGGAGTTACAAAAAGTTATGAACCACCATGTGGGTGCTGAGAATTGGACACAGGTCCTCTGGAAGAGTATCTGTTGCCTTTGTTTGCTGAGCCACTAATAATCTAGCCCCAATAATATTTTTTCAGTCTTCAGTCAATTTTCTTTTTAGCATAAATAAGGAAATACTATTCATGATCACATGAATATATGTGCTTCTTTAGTGTGTGTGTGTGTGTGTGTGTGTGTGTGTGTACAGGATATGTGTACTACAGATGCTAGTCAGCTGGATGGGGTGGTTTTGATTCTGTATGGACAGAAATCACCAAAAGACAAATAGGACATCCATAGTCTTGGTATTCCATGACCCTGATTGCTAAGAGGACATAGACTTAATAGCTATTGTTACTATGAACAGAATCTTATAGTTCTGAGACCCAGAATCTGGGGTTCACAGCTTTGGTCACTATAAGAAACTTCTGGGTTTGAACCACCCATGGTCCTAAAAATGGCATCTAGTTTAATCCAGCACTTCCCTACATGAGCAATGTCAGCACTTACAACCAGTTCCAGCTCCAATAGCTTGGTTGCTAGGACCTTCTCTCCTAATAATGACTGATACAGTATTTGGGACTTTGAGCACTTAGGGCTTGGCAGTTCCTTAGAACTTTTCTAGCAAACAGAGCCTAGAGTCCCTTGTCACATCCTTGTGTATACCTTACAATCATTCATCATCTGTCCCTAACCCTACTGTATCTGCCTTGAGTAGCTTTTGGAACTCTTAGCCTCAATTCATTAGTGTTGTTCTCTTGCTGCCACTGTCTGCCCGATGCCGTTTTCTCACTGCCAGCTCAGATTGTCCTACTTATGGGGAAAAAAAAGAATAAATATAAATAAATAAACAAATAAATAATAAAGGATAGCAAGTGTGCTGGTACCACAGTCCCTCATGTAAATGGAGATTAGCACTAGCATGTGCCTTCTCTTGAGCCACCAGGAGAAATGAGCCCCCTGTGGCCTGGATGAAAATGAATATAGGGTTTTCTAGCATTCGTCAGGTCTTGGCTTTCATCAAGTGCAGTTTCCAATGTGTCTCAAATAGTCATGAGTAGAACATGTCTCCAGTCAGAATGTAGCAGTGGCAAGGGTGGCAGCATCAGAGGCGGTAGTGGCCTAAGTGCAAACAAGAGGGTGACTGAAGAG
>CABHPH010053340.1:0-14214 GCA_902168325.1 Peromyscus nudipes | reverse complement strand
ACACACACACACACACACACACACACACACACACACACACACACAGCATGCTAAGACTAGAAAATATTCAAGCAGTGTCCATGACTACACACTTCACAGTGCAGGGTATGGGGTCCTCTAATCTGGCCAGCTCTCCCTATTCTTGCCCAGGTCCCAAGCTTTTAGTTCCTATGCTTTCTTGCAGACTTACCCCTCTCATTCACTAGGCAGTGAGTATGGCCGCAGGCTCCATGAGCCTTCCTCCCAGGACCCTGGCTAGGACTCTTTCTGCCCAAGGCTCATTCAAGGGTGCTCACCTCTGTTCCATATGCCCACAGCTCCGTCAGCTGGAGATGCAGTTGGAGCAGGAATATGAGGAAAAGCAGGTGGCTCTCCATGAGAAGCGTGATTTGGAAGGCTTGATTGGAACCCTGTGTGACCAGGTAAGGCACAAGCAATGGGGACATTCGAGGGAATTCAAAACCTACCTCTTGGTTCTATGAGATGGGCAGGTGCATGAGAAAGCCAGCTGCAGGGCGAGCTCTCTTGTTCATCCCTGTGTCCCTAAAGCACATTCTCCTCCACCCATCCTTCCTGCCCATGCTCACTGGCTCATCAAAAATCTCTGGAGCTGGTGACCAGCAGAGTTCTTAGAACACACAAGGGAGTAAACAGAGTGGTCTCAGTTGGGATGGGCAGATGAAGCCGTGTGACCTTCAGTGGCTGCCGGGAGTGAGCGGTGGACGGTGCTTGCACAAACAGGATGGCTATGGATGGCCACCATGCCTACAGCTGACCTTGTAGGGACACGATTTTTCCAGGAAAGTAGCCAGGCCCGGAGCCAGGCAGATGTCTCTTCCACCTCTGCTGCCATCTGCCTGTCTGCATTTAGGTGAGCTTGTTAATGGATCTAAGCATGGGGAGCAGCAGAGCTCCTTAGGCCTGATCCCTGTCACTGCCCTGGGGTCCTCAGCATATCTCTGTGGCATTCTGAAAATGATGCTTCTTGTGGTGGGGACAGTCTTATATTGTGGGATGCCGAGCACGCCGGCCACCAGGAGCTGCCTTCAGCACCATCCCCAGTGTGCCAATCAGAAAAGCCGACAGACCTTTCCAAGTGTCCCTGGACACATCACTCCCCGCCACCTCCCTCCAGAGAGCCACAGCTGTCCACAGCAGCCAGAAGAGCTCAGAGCCACTCTGATTTCAGAGCTGGGAGCCCCTCCAGCTCCTGTGACAAACTGTGCTGAGCAGCAGGGGGGAAGGCTATGTCCCAGCACCAAGCTGCGGTCCACAACCGCTCCTCAGGTCCCTTGCCACTGTGTTCTGGGCCCACGTGTGCTGAGGAAGAGTATTTTGGAGGGAACATGAGGTGCAGCAGCGGAGCTCCAGATAGGGTAGCCAGGACCGTGAGAGGAGGAAAAAAAGGGGTGCAGACAAGACAGACCTCCAGGACTCCCCTCCCCCCAGTATACCACTTCCTCCAACCAGACCCTGCCTCCTAGGTGCCCATTTAGGAAGGGTCCAGTGATGGAGACTAGCATCCCCAGGACCAGACCACATCTGAATTGCACCACCAGCAGCAGCAGCAGCAGGGAGGGCATGGGCCTTCTGCACCTGAGCCTTGAGAACCGCTTTGCATCCTAACTATGACGCCAGCATTGTGTTAATGCCTTCGTTGTGATCTTTGCCAGACCTACAGAGAAGTAGGCAAACGCCACGGGTGGTGTGTGTTCAGTCACGGGATCGCATAGACAAACACACCGCCATGTTGGATGACCACCTGATTAGGGACGAAATGGTTCCCAACCATCTGGAGGCCTCTTGGTGGCCTCTTCCTTAACCTCCCCACGGAAAAAGGCCTCCGTAGGTACATGAGGTCTTTAATATGCTGTCCCTTGTCCCTCCCATGCTGGTTTTGAGTTCAGTCCACCAGGCTTCCTACAACCAGAATCCAACAGCCTCGCTGCTGTTCTGACCTCAGGAAACCTTATTTTCTGTCCATGTGTGCCCTGTGGTCCACCCGCCCCTTCAGAAACAAAACCACACCCTGATCCTCACTCATGTCTTAGCACACGTGAGAGTTGCGTCGTCTCCAGGGTGTGTGGCTGAGGGAAAATGGCTCCTGGAGAGGTACAAATGTAGAATTGCTATCCCCCAAACTGTCCCCCCTCCCAAGCCATCTCAGCAGCTTTTGCTGTCCCCTCTGCTGTCTGAGGCCGGCCTTTCCACACCCCACAGCCATGGCACAGCCAGAGTGTGTACCGTAATTTCCCAGAGCTGACACTTCGGGGTCCCTCGTCCCTGGGGAAGCTGTGCGGTTTCCTCTCCATGACTCATCCGATCATGGCAATTGGCTCCTGTATTTTCTGGGAATCGTTTCATGATCTGCGTATAAATGCTAATCAGTTTCTGATAATACACGTTTCAATAGCTCTGCCCTGTGGCTAATCCCCACCTTGTTTATAACGTCCCTCAGTTAATAAAGTCTTTAATGCAGCCACATTAACCACATTTATGGCTCAGGCTTTTCTACTTGAAAGCTGCTTTCCTTAATTTCAGCTCGTATGTCGCCATATGTCTTAAAGCTCTAAGCTTCTTTTTATGTATATGATTAGGTTTTAATCCACCTTACGTGGGTGTGTGGTATGAAGTTGATACCTATGTTTTTCTGCTGTGGCTAACCTTCGTTTCCACCATCCCTTGTGCCTTGGGTGTGTACAGGTCCCCATTCTCCTCTCTGTCCCCGCACAATCTGGTCCTACTGACTAGCTTTCTATCAACTACAGTGTCCTAGAGAGCTTTAACCGTCAATTTCACTTAGTCTCATATCCCCTTAGGAAGGAGCCACACCTGAGGGGTTACCCAGATCAGGTTGGCCTGTGGGCATGCGAGTGGGGAATTGTCTCCACAGTCAATTGATGTAGGGTGGCACCATTCCCTAGGCAGGTGGTCTTGGGCCATATGAAAGAAGCTAGCAAACATGGGCCTGGGTGAATCAGCAAGCAGCATGATTTTTCTCCATGGCTTTTGCTCCAATTTCTTAAGTTCCTCCTCTGACTTCCCTTAATGGTGAACTCTAACCTGGAAGTGTAAGCCATCTATATGCTTCCTCCGCCAAGTTGTTCATGGTCATGGTTTTTATCACTTGTAGCAGGAAGGAAAGTGGAACATGGGGCATCTTGCTTGTCTTTGAAAATAATCTAGTCTTCTTGAGTCTTCAGGAACCGTAAGACGCAGGTTGGGGTGTAGATGAGTGAAAGAGGGCTAACCTGGCCTGCATGGGACTCCACGTACCGTACACAGAAAACTCAGCAGGGAAAGATCTCAAGGGCTGGAGAACACTTGCTGCTTTTGCAGAGGACCAAAGTTCTAGTCCCGTACCCTACACGGTGACTCGCAGCTGTCTACCATTCTACTTCCCGGGTATCCAAAGGCCCCTTCCGGCCTCTGTGGGCGCCAGGCAGGCACACGATACACAGACATGCATGTAGGCAAAACACCCATGCACATAAAATAACAATAAATATAAAATAAAATAAGGAAAAGGACTCCACGAGGAAACTTGATTCAGTGGAATAGCTGATTTGCGAGTCAGACTGAAGACAGCTGACAGTCCCGTATTGAAACATTGTAACACTGTGTCCTTGTCCTCAGCCCCCATCCTGTCTATTTGTTACAGTGTTTCTCTCTTAACCACACAGGTCACAGGCCTTTGAATTAGATTCATTTCTAAGAAACTCTGGGTTTCCACTGCTTTATGACCAGTGCTTGTTTCTGTGTTTCGGTTTTTATTAACTCATCCTCTGTGGCCCGTGAGACATTAGCCTTGTGTGACATTAGCCTGGTATCTAGCAAACTTGCTAAACCCGGGGCTTTTGTAATATTTCTCCTGTCCGTTGTTTCAGATCTTACCATTCGAGAATGAGAACACTTTTGTTCTTGGTTCCCCTCCAGCTTACTCACTGGCCTCTGGTCTCGGCTGCATGAGGACATATTAGGAAATGCGCTTTTCTTATCCACCTGTCTTCACAGGAATGCTGCTAAGGTTTAGTCATGTGACTATTTCCAGCGTGGGTGTTAGCAGTATCTCTTGTCTGGTTAAATGCATCTTCACCCACTGGGAGTTTTCTAGAACTGAAAAAAAAGGACTGCTGACTCTCACCACATGCTGCTGTTCCGTGGAGAGCTCCCTCATACTGGCTTCACCCATGAAGAAATGCAGTGTCCCCTAATCCATCTCCCACATCCATTTACTTAGCCATCTGATTTTTATTTATGGTTTATTTATTTATGACTATTTTATTTTTATTTATCATTTATTTTTATGATGATGATGACGGGGTGTGTGTGTGTGTCTGTCTGTCTGTCTGTCTGTCTGTCTATGGTCAGAATGTGCATGTAAGTGCAGTACCTGAGGAAGCCAGAAGAGGGCACCATATACTGCAAAGCTGAATTACAAGTGGTTGTGAGCCACCATGTGGGTGCTGGGAACCAAAGCTGGGTCACTTGGAAGAGCAGTGCACACTCTTAACTGATGCCCCACCTCTCTCCCCCAGTCCCCAGATTGTTAGCAGTTGCCCTTTTGGATAGCGACACTTGAGGGATGTTTAAAAACTGAAGTCGTGATACTGATTTATAATTTTCTTTCTATATAGGGTTTATTCAAGATCGAACTAACCTTGTAAAATCAGGTGCATCTGTTTTCAGGACAGTGATTTTTGAAGTTTGGATATGTAATTCTTGAAATTTTGAAATAGTTTGCTTTTTAAGCCTTTGGGGTGCAGGAAAAATGCTTGATGCAGCCTAGGTTCTTTTATTGCCATCAAGCATGAAGTCTGACCTCTTCTCTCCTTATGGAGTGATTTTCACCTTACTTTGTTGTACTTGATTCTTCCAGTCACTCTGTCTCCAGGGTCCCCTTCCTCCCTTCATTTTCAACCTCTACAGTTGTACATAAGTGTGTGCATAACCAGCTCATTACCATTAAACTGATGGCTTGTTTTAACCCAGTATTTCAGTCTCAAACTTCTCATAGGAGAATTTAGCTCGTTTACATTTATTGGAATGGCTAGTCTATTTGAACTTATTTGTGTTCTCTCATTTTGTGTTTAGTTTTGTTAATTTTGGGTTCCTGTCTTTATGATGTTTCATGCCATTTCTGTTCTTTTGTTCAACTGCTAGATCAGAAACCATGAACTGTATTTCTATTCTTTTAGTGGCTAGTCATGAGGACTCGGTTATAGTTTTTCTAATATACTTTATTTTTTTATATCAATGGTGTTTGCTTCATATAACTGAAAGATGTAAGACTCTGAGAAAAGTGAGGTGACTTGTCCAGGGTTGGGTAGTTGGCCAATGGCGTGAGTGGATTTGAAATGAGCTCAGCCTGTGCTATTTGGAAGTCTGTCATTTTTGTATCTAGTAACATGCTGTTGCCTAAAATTTCTAGTACCAGAGTCTGGTGTGATGGCAAACATCTGTTATTTCAGCACTTGGACAGTGGAAGGAGGAGGATCAAGAGTTCAAGGCCAGCCTTGGCTACTTGAGACCATTTTTTCAAAAAGTAAAAAGTTCTAGGTCTCATTAACTAGAGACCCATGCTTGTGGACCATCTTTTTAGACGGTACTTTCTAAATTGGTACTTAATTATAGAGAGGCAGGCTCTCTCTATAATTCTTTTGCTCTGTAACCTTACCCAACACATTTTTCTCTAAGCCTCAGTTTCTCTACCCATAAAGTGAGTATTATCTATCCCTAACTGTATTTTGGGATCCTATTTAATAGTACTCATGAGTTTGTTTCCACAACTGTCCCCAACAACTTGTCTTTATGATAAAGGGGAAACAAACAGGGTTGAATGCAGCTTCTACAACAGCCTGAGTCATGTAGACTCCTTGGTCAGTCATTCACCTCATTTATCTAAATTTGAATCACTGAGCTCCCAGGATGACACTTAGTTCCCACTAACCTAAGGAGGCTCTCTCTTTTCCCTCCTCCCTGTCTTCCTTAAGATGGAAAGGATAGCCTGAACTGAGGTTTTGTTGTGGATTCCATTTGCATAGCTCCCTGGAAAAGGCTGGCAATGCCACCATTTCAAGGGGCTGCAGTCGCGACCATGCTTGTAGCCATTCCAACCACGTGGCTGGTGCCATCACCAGAGGAGGCACTGATGCCAACTTGTTTCTTAGGAAAGCTATGTGCTGTAGCCAGAGGGAGAGCAGACAGAAGAACAAGAAAAGCACAGGACTGTTGCATGAATCCTAATTGGTCTTAATAATAAAAACCCGGAGCCAGATATTTATTTGTTAGATCACAAACAAAATCTCACCACACAGGACCCATGCACATCATGGTAAAAATCTGATTGTAGAGTAGGAGACTCTGGGCTTCAGGAAACAGTCTCATTAGACACAGTGGAACAGTAGTTAGAGACACCCATGCTAAGTTGAGGTCCTTGGGTTCTGCATTTACACTTGGTAGCACTGTGGTCCAGGCAGATCACTTGCCTGCTGCATGCCTCCATGTCCCTGTGTTCTGAGAGCCCCAGGCCATCTCTTACTATGTGACCTGCCCACACCTCCTGAGGTTTTTATGCCACCTTGTCAATCATACAGCAGTCCACATGCCAGACCACCTATCCTCTCTTGGCTCCTGAAGTGCCTTCTATCTGGGGCACTTTCCCTGTACCACTAGCCAGGAGCAGCTGGTTCCAACTTCCGGTGCCTGTTCCTCCATATCTCAGTGCAACATCTTGTAAGAATTAAAGTGCGGAGCTGGAGAGACGGCTCCATGGTTGAGAGCAATGGCTGCCCTTGCAGAGGACCTTGGCTCAATTCCTAGCACAAATGTTTTAATCCACAACCGTCTGTAACTCCAGTTCCAGAGGATTTGAAGCCCTCTTCTGGCCTCCACAGGCACCAGGCACATACACTGTATACAGACATAGGTGCAGGCAAAATATCCATACAATGAAATATGATGATGGTGGTGGTGATGGTGGTGATGATGATGATGATGAAGGTGATGATGATGATGATGGTGGTGGTGATGAAGATGATGATGGTGGTGGTGGTGGTGATGATGATGATGATGGTGATGATGATGATGGTGGTGATGATGATGATGATGAAGATGATGATGATGATGATGATGGTGATGATGATGATGGTGGTGGTGGTGGTGGTGATGGTGGTGATGATGATGATGATGATGGTGGTGATGATGATGATGATGAAGGTGATGATGATGATGATGGTGGTGATGATGATGATGATGAAGGTGATGATGATGATGATGGTGGTGGTGGTGGTGGTGATGGTGATGATGGTGATGGTGACGGTGATAGGTGTCAGCAACAAACACACCTCCCTGGTGATATAACTCGCTAAAATTGCCTCTTTCTTGCCACAACAGCTGGGTTCACACCCCAACTCTGTGTCTTCCCTGGGAAATTGCCCTTATCCACCTCAGACTCCTCCCTGTACAATGAAGACCATGTGCTCATCACAGGGGTTAATGTGGTCCACCCCACAAAGCATTTAGAATCTTTCCTACTGCTTAGAATACTTCCCATACGCGAGAGCTGGCATTACATTCATAAAGGCAATAATAATAACAATGTGTACTTTAAGGGATTGTCACAGGAGTTAAGTAGGACCACACATGACCGAGTGTGGCAGGGTGCCCAGCCCGCAGTGCAGCTCAGCTGAGCTCCTGAGCTCCACCCCTCTGGCTGTGTATTTATACCACAGAACAGCATTTTAAATTTACCACAGTCATCCATCTGAGGGGGGAGGCTGTATTCTAAGAATTCCAAGCTGGCCGTGGAGAAATCGTGACATGGATCTGTGAGTGCACACGCCAGGTCATCACGCGGCTGCTGTAATCCTGTGTTTGTAAAGTGCTTGACACGCAGAGTGCTCAGACGCCCATCATCCCACCCGATCCCCCTCTTATCTCAGCACAGAGAACTCGGATTTCTCAAAACCCTCTTAGACACTGGAAGCCCTGATTCCCAGGGCAGCATACTCCGCCAGGGTTCCTGCCACCAGCAAATGGTGTGTTAAGGTTTAGAACCTGAGCCACGTCATTCTTAATCTATATCCCTTCTGGAATATTGTTGGGTATCCTTAGCATCCCAGGACAGGCATCTGGCAAGCAGGCAGGCAGGAAGACAGAGATCCCCAACATGCAAAAGCAAGTCCCTATGATAGTGGTTCTCAACCTTCCTAAGCTGTGACCCTTTAAAGCTTCATTTAGGGATTTGGGAGGAACACAGCTGCTGTCTGCTGAGAGCTATGATGGACCTGACAGCAATCTGCAGTGTAGCCGGGGTTGAGGTTGTGTGGATCCCACCTGGCCTTTATGTCCACACACACACACACACACACACACACACACACACACACACAATCACTGAATCATGACTGTCATGAGGAGGCTCCTCATACCTACTGCCACCCGGGCTGTCCTAACTTCTCCAAAGACTCTGGAAGCTCTTAGCTTGATGCAAAGGACAGAACAGAAGGAGCCGGGCCTTACAGATTATGATGATATCAATGGAGTCTTGTGCATGGTCCTGTGGCACCCCTGGGGCTGAGCACTCGTGAGGCTGAGCGGGTGTCTGGTCTCATAGCATCCTGGTGGTTGGTACTGTCTCACTTGGCATATGAGAGTGGAAAACAGTCTTTCTGTTGTTTTGTTTTGTGGTTTTGAGACAGGATCTCACACTGTAGCCCAGGCTAGCCTCCAAGTCATAGCAGTTCCCCCATCTCAGCCTCTCTAGCACTAGGTTTAAAGATACGGGTCACCATGCCATGTGAGAGGCAAGAGGCAAGTTGAGCCCATGGAGCATAGTTCTAAGAACCTTGGTCCTGGCCACTGCTTTCCACCTAAAATGACCCTTCTTTGGCTTCCAGATTGGCCATCGTGACTTTGATGTAGAAAAGCGTCTCCGCCGGGACCTCAGGAGGACGCACGCTTTGTTGTCCGATGTTCAACTCCTTCTGGCCACCATGGAGGATAGCAAGACGTCTGTCAGTAAGGAAGAACTGGAGAAGGTTCACAGCCAGGTAAGGAGGGCCCTCATAGGGAGAGGGGCTCTTCTGGGAAACACAACCAGAGGCTTCTGTCCACAGGGAGGTGGAGATGTGGGCCAGGAAGCCACAAGGCAGTAGGGGGTGAGGGGTAGGACCTGTTCCCTTCTGTTGGGTGGAGCCAACTGTGTCTGTTTGGAGGGCAAGACCAGGTTAGGGCTGGGCCAACCAACTGAAGCTAGTGTGCGTGAGTGTATGAATGCTTTTGGTGCCCATGGGGCTGGGTATAGAAGACACAGTTGCAGGGTTAATATTGCAAAGTCACCTCCTTGAAGAACCAAGAACAGCTGTGGCCATTTGACTGTCTACTTGGATGCTAATGATGCCAGGCAAGGTTTCATGAGGGTTACCAGCTCTCATTGGCTGGAATCCTCTCCCTGCCCCCGCCCCACCTACCATGTACTGAATCCTCTGTGCATTTTATCACCTGGCATCTCCAGACAGCTTAGCACCTCCTGTTAGCCAATGAACAGAGGCTTACTTGTGGATTTCGATGGTTCAGTCCAAGATCACTTGGCCCCATCCCTGAGGGCCTGTGCTGAGGCAGAACATTGTGGGAGGCGGAGATGCTCACCAAGAAGCAGAGAGGGAGGGAGGGAAGGAGGGAGAGAGAGGGGGCAGGAAGGCGAGGAGGGGAAGGAATACTAAGCAAACTAAGTTCCATCAACCCAGGAGACACTGGACCACCATCCCACACTCTGTGATCTTCTCTCTTCCCTTAGTGGGTCACTCTCACCCCAGACCTTCTTTGTCTGGGCGCTAAAAGTCTTGTATCCCAGGAAAGGCCGGGCACTCACTCACCCCATGGACGCTTTGTGATCATATGGCAGCCAGATGCACTTAGTCATCATGAGAGCTTCTGGGGAGCAGAGGGGTACCCCATGGCCGTTTTGTAGACGGGGACATTTTGCCCAGCGGTGGCAAGGCGTGTGATGGAGTAACACAGCAGTAAGTGACGGGGCCGGGACCCGAAGCTTCTGACTCTGAGGGCAGAACCAGGGGCTCTCTGTGTTACCTTGCATCTTCCTACCTGTTGTTGTAGGAGAAGAGTGGGGAGGACAGCCTGGACATCTTGACTCAGCTGGGGACTGAGCACCTCACAGGGCGAGGGCCTCACATCTCTTGTTCCTGCTTCCCAGCCTCCGAGAGTCACCCCTACCCTCAAGCGAGTGTCCTGACAAAGGGACCTGGGGTGGTTTTCTCTTCTTTCCCTCCCCCCACCCCCTTTTAAAAGTATTTCCTGACAGTCCCTCTGCGGGGTTAAGATGTGCGTTCCCAGGAAGCAGTGGTGTTTAATGAGGGCAGCTTGGGCAGAATCAAAGAGCCTCATTCTTCTGAAAGTTCTCTTTCCTGCTCTCTGTATCCGGCTCCCATCAAAGGGATCCACAGCCTTGGCTCTCTGCCGCCCCCGTTGTCATGGAAATGACTGTGAGGACAGAGCTCCTGGACCAGCGGTCAGGGTACAGTCGCTTTGGTTCCTGGCACACGTGTCCCCGGATGCAGGAGTCGGAGCTAATTAGATAAAGCAACGATGGTTCCTGGTACCACTGCAGCTCCTGTCTGGTGTCTGGTGTTTGTCCTATGCCTGAAGGCCCCAGGGACCGAGGCAGGAAAGGCCAAGCAGGAGGGAGAGCCAGCCAACTTGGCATGTCGCTGCTGTCTGTGTATAGCACCGAACAATTTCTTCTATCTGTCCGTGTGCTTGCTCGTTGGGTATTTATGCTGCACTTACTGTGTGCCCCGTGATGGGTGGAGCTATGGGAAGGATTGTCAGTAAGACGGGTGTGGTACCCACCTTATGAAATCCACACCTGATGGAAAAGCCGAACCGTGGCACAAATGCATGCAGTGGCCTGATTTTGAGGGGCGGGGAGGAAGAAGCAGGGTCCTGGTAGGGACACGCAGAGGTCTCTGCTACCTGGGGTCAGCTCCTTACACCTGGAGGAAGGGAGAGAGCAGGGAAGGCTTGGGTTTCACCCCAAACTTCCAGCAGAGCCTGAGTTCCGTTTTGAATTGATGGGACTCGCAGGTGAGATTTGGCTGACCAGGTGTGTGTGATTCAGGCGATCCCTGCTGCTGCCTAAGCAGTTAGATATTCCTGTATTTAGCCCACTGTGCTCACGAGAAGCCAGAGTCTGAGGGACTGACTGAGCACTTTACCCAAAGGCATAGAACAAGACAGGCCTGGAGGTGGATGCCGGCCATCCTGAGCTCTTGAACCTTGGCTCACCTGATGTGATCCTCTTAACCTGTGTCCAGAGCCCGGTGTGGACCAGGCTTGACCTCAGAGCCTTGAACACAGCTGTACCTCAGCAAGTTGAGCATTGTTCTAGACACCATTTTTCAGTCCTCTCTCCATTCTCCTTTGTTGTCAGGTCTGGGTTAGAAAGAACTTGCTCTCTACTGGTTGTTTTGTTTGATCTTTGGAGGCAGGATCTGGCTGTGCAGCCCAGGCTGGCCTCGAACTCTCCACCCTAGGCCTTCCATGTACTGGAATTATTGTGTGAACAACCATGACCAGTTTCAGATCTGAATGTTAAACAACCACATCAGGGTGCCTGATGCTGGCTTTAGGAGCCAGAAGCCATTTGCCTACGAAATTCCCTTCACCTTGGCAGTCCAACCATCTTGTGGGTGAGGATGTCGACTGTGAGGTGATGGGTTCATGTGATCTACCTCAGCTCTGCTACTTTGAAAAGACCTGAATTTTGAGTCCAGAGCACCTTGTCTGGTGTTGCTGATTTCATATTGGGAGGGGTCTCACCTCCAGCTCTTCCTAGCGTGGAGTGTGGTCATCACTTGTTGCTCCAGGTACTCCAGTAAAGGGCTTCAGACACTGGGGTGGACTCTAGGCATTCACAGGTTGCTCATGGAAGGATGGATGCCCAGGGAGAAGGCCGTTTATCTTGTAAGGGGCCTGGACAGAGGTGTACAATGGGTTCATCTCCTGCCTGGGTGACCCTGAGCCAGCCCCTACCTTTCAGGGACATCTGTGTCATATCTCATAGGAGGCACCACACCCCCAAAGAACACCAGATCACAGGATCTGTAGAATTCCCTTTGTAGGACCTCCAGGATCGGGGTTGGGGATGGAGCTGACAGAGTGCTTGCCCAGTGTGCATGAAAACCTGGACCAGGCAGCTTCCAACCCAGTACCACATACACATCTCAGGTCTTGAGGTGTGAAAGGCAGAAGGATCAGAAGTTCAAGGTCATCCTTAGCTACATAGCAAGTTTGAGGCCAGCCTGAGCTACACAAGACCTTGCATCACAAGAGCCCCTCTAGGACAGGATGTCAGGAAGAACACCCTGGGTACCCCTCCCTCCTCCACTCACCTGTGTTGGCTGCTTGGGCTGGAGGGTGGGGGGAGTGTCTTTGATGTCTGGGTGCAGTGTTTTGTAAGGTGCTAATTAATTCCTGTCGGATGTTTTCACTGAAACTAACCTGGAAACAAGCCATCCCGACAACCAAGATGGATAATTGAGATAATCACTGTGCCAGTAACATCTGTGGGACCAGGGTTGGCGGGCGCTGGCACCTGCTCCGAGGAGAGCTGAAGCGGGTGGCAGCTCCAGGGTGCTGGTTAGTTATCTGTGTGCTTATTCATTTACTCCTCACTGGACCCGCGTCTGCTACTTCCCTTTCCAGAGGAGGCACGTGATTGGTTTCTGTTAACTGGGGGTGGGGTGGGGAGCAGGCGGATGCTGTACAGAGCCCTTTATTGTTTACTTAATTCACACTCAGGGCCCTGCCCTCTCCTGCCTGTTAAGCACAAAGCTGCCATCACGGGTCTCAGGCACTGCCCTGGACAGCTCCCCAGTCAGTTCCCTGTGCTCTGCCTGCCCTTAGTAAAAGCCACCTGTTCGTCTCCTGCCAGGAATTCTCTCAAGGCTCCGGCTTTGCATCTTGTCCAGAGAGTTTCTCTGTCACCTCACTGGGGATCCCTTATGCTGGGGATGAAACCCAGGGCTTTGTACCAGTTGGGTGCTGCCATCAGCCCCAGCCGCAGCCCACGACCTGACCTTTGGAGGAAGGTTTGGAAGACCTCAACGCACTCTTGGTTGCTTGCATGCATGATTTACAAGCCACTTCCCACCATCCTTTACACCGAGTCTAGGTTCTTTAGCCTGATCCGTGAGGTGCCCAGCTCAGCTCCTCCCCTCCGGTCTCACCATCATCACCAGCAGTGTCTGCCACGGCTGTCCCTCATGTCTATTCCCAACTTGTCAACTTTGCATAGTCAACTTGGTCAACTTGTCAAATAGAGTCTCTGGGGGGGGGGGCTCTGTTTCTACCTTCAGATTCCTCTTTGCCCAATGGGTATTTGTCCTCTGAACTTTACTTCACCATTATCTCTCACTGCCATTTATGCCTCCCATGGCTGGGGTGAAAGGTCGCCATGTTCTGCCCTTCCTTCCTGTGTCACTAGCCACCCGATTTTCCTCCTTTTCCGGAATCACAGAGACTATAAGAAGAGCTGGGATTTGAACCCAGGGTTCCAGTGGTTCAGAGGTTGACCCTGCCACATCCCTGGGGCATCACATCCTTCCAGAACCTCTGGTCCTCAGGTGGGCCCTTCCCCCAGGGACCATGACTGGGCCATTAGGCCTTGCCCATCTTCACCATGAATTCCCAGCTGTGATTAACTACCAGCCTGGGGCTCCCATCAGAGAAGACTGATGACCCCGGATCTATCCCCAGGGGCCTTAATTGGGGCATTTGTCACCATGTGTCACCTATGCTTCCTGTGAGACAGCAGAGGTAATTAACAAGCCCTGAGAAGATGCCCTGATGGGAGTCTTTGTGTGACCAGGCACCTTGGGGACGCATCTCTCCATCCCGCAGCCCCGGAACAATGGCCTCACTAGGTGTTTTATTTGGTTTTTCTCTTGAAGGATGATGTTGGAGGAAATTGATTCAATATTAACCTAACCTCCTGTCAGGGGAGATAAAGACCATGTCGTAATTGGTTGGAAACATGGTGGTCACAGGTTTGTTCACCCACAAATATTGACACTTCCAAGGTGGTGACGAACGAAGCGTGAAGAAGGGCCAGCTTTTGCATCGCGGGCAGGAAAATCTAGTTTTCTGTCTAAAGGGCACTGCTTATCCGGGGAGGGCCAGGCAAGCAGCAGA
>CABHPH010053337.1:0-17593 GCA_902168325.1 Peromyscus nudipes | reverse complement strand
CTCTCTCTCTCTCTCTCTCTCTCTCTCTCTCTCTCTCTCTCTCTCTCCATATGGAGATCAGGAGACAACTTTTGGAAGTCAGTTTTCTCTCTCTCTGCCATTGTGGGTTCTGGGATTCAAACTCAGGTCATCAAGCTTGGCAACAGGTGCTCTTACCACTGAGTCATCTTACCAGCTCCTCCTGTATACTTGAAATATTCCCTAGATTACTAATAGTTCTAGTATAAGGTAGATTCTAGGTAAGTAGTTGTCTCACTGTAGTATTTTGAAGAGAATGGAAACAGGTTGCATATGCTCCACACAGACACAATGTTTGGTGATAAATTTGGAGCTGTAGTTGCTTGAAAGTACATATATTCGACCTGGGATTATGGAGAACCAACTGTACAGTGAAGCTAGGACTACATACTGAGCAGTCAGTTCATCTGTTTGTGCCTTAAAATGGTCAGGAATTAACTATAATTGGAAATATAATGGAAATATAATTGTCTATGATCTGGCATTCATTTTCCATTTCCCTTAAAAGTTTGCTCTCAATCAACAGTTCTACTTCTTAGTGTCTTGCTGGTCTCATGGAATAGGGTTCTTTCACTCCCCTCTCACACCCTTCTAGAATCAGCTGTGGCGAGAGTGGGAACACATAATCCTATTTGTAGTCCAGGATAATGTCACTAGAGGGAGCCATGTTCTTCATGGTGTAATAGCTCAGTATTGCCACGAGATGGAAGCATAGCACACACATTCCCACCCGAACCCTGGCTTTTTAAAAGCTGTCTGTTAAAAGAAAAGCCACAAACGGAATGAAAATTAATTTGTGCTTGTCAATGCAGGAAAGAGGAAAGAGAAGATTAATGAAAAATAGTCAAATGGTTTAAGCAACAATAGAAAGCTAAAACCTGCTACTAAGGTAGACATATCTTTTGTGTTAGGTTCTGCCCTAGGTCTCTGGACTGTCTAGTTTCAGGTTCCTGGCCATACAGGCAGTGTGGGACATGGGCTCCCTCTTGTGGTGTGGGCCTCAAATTAAACCAAACATTGGTTGGCTGCTTCCACAAGTTCTGTGTCACCATCGCCTCAGCACATCTTGCAGGCTGGATAGATTGTAGGTTGAGGGTTTTATGGCTGGATTGGTGTCCAGGTTTCTCTTTCTGTAGCCTGTAGATTACCTTCTTGTTCCAAAGAGACTACAATGTAGGAGTGAAAGCTCCATGCAGGCATCAGCTCGACCTCTCTACATTCAATGAGCTGTGTGGATGCTGTCCTTAGCAAGGGACCCTGCTGTCAGTTTTCAGAGAGCAACCTTCTGTCCTAGTATCAGCCTGGGTTGTTTAAAGATCACCATAGGACAATTTCTACCAACAACTCAACAAAATGCAACCCAGTCTCACCACTGGAAGCCTTGCCTGGCTTCAAGAGATGGCCAGTTCAGACTCTGTATCCTCCATTATTAGAAGTCATCACTAGGGTCTCCCTCATATTCCAGGAATTCTTCACTGCACCAGGTTTCCATCTCCGCCAAGTGCTTCCCAGCACCATTTATCTCTCCATTTATTCTCTTCTTCCATCCCCCCAATAAATCCCTCCTACTCTTGTGTCCACCAGCCTCCATATACCCCTAAAATTTATTCTATTTGCCCTTCCCAGGGAGTTCTATACATTCTCCCCTTCCCCAGCCCTCCTCTTTACTTAACCTCTCTGGGTCTGTGGATTGTTTGATTATCATTTACTTAACAACTAATATCCACTTATAAGTGAGTGCATACCAAATTTGTCTTTCTGGATCTTGGTTACCTCATTCAGGATGAATTTTTCTAATTTCATTTATTTGTCTGCAAATTTCATGATGTCATTTTTTTTTAACAGCTGAATAATACTCCATATTTTTTTTTAAATCCATGCTTTGGTTGAGGGATATCTAGGTTGTGTACAATATTATTTTAAGATGTGTTACATTTGTTTATGCTCTGGAGCATTTGTTTAATGATGCAAAGATGTGTTGCATTCTTTTAGGTTGCATTTGTTTAACTCTGTGAAGCTGTGTTACTTTGCCTGTCTAAAATACCTGATGGTTTAATAAAGACCTGAACAGCCAATAGTGAGGCAGGAGAAAGGATAGGCAGGGCTGACAGGCAGAGAGAATAAATAGAATGAGAAATCTAGGAAGAGGAAAAATCAAGGAGGATCAAGAGAGCAAGAGGAGGAGGACACTAGGGGCCAGCCACCCAGCCACACACAGCCAGCTATGGAGTAAGAAAGATATACAGAAATAGAAAAAGGTAAAAACCCATAGGTGAAAAGTAGATAGGCTAATTTAGGTTAAGGAAAGTTGGCAAGAAACAAGTCAAGGCTGGGCATTTATAAGTAAGAATAAGCCTCCAAGTGTGATTTATTTGGGAGCTGGGTAGAGGGCCCCCCAAAGATCAAAAGAATAAAAAACCAAACAACAACACTTTGGCATCCAATGTGGGGCTAGAATAAAAGAAAATCTAACAACATTTTGGTGTACAAACATGGGGCTCTCATATTTCCATGTAGGACCAGAAGAAGCTTAAAAAAAAGATACAGCTCTTTTAAGAAACCCTGCTGTACAGCAGAGTACTTAACAGCTTTTTCACACTAAATAGAAACAAAAAAACTAAGTTAAAAAAAAAACAAAAGCCAAAAACAAAAACAAAAAAAAAACGCCTGCCACAGTGCAGGGCACTGGCATTCCATAGCTAGGAAGGTTGAATGTAATTCCTGGTCAAGCACTTTGAACCAGGCTGTGAGTTTTTGACTTGGCTTACATAACCTGAGAAGTGGGCAGGGCCAGCCAAGAGCTGCTCACAGAGGATCCAGGTGTAGGTAAGCAGTTTAAAGGTTTGCTCACACAGTCAAAAAGGGCTAAAAGATAGGCAATAAAGCAGGTTCAGATGAAAAAAAAAAAAAAAACAAAAACCTCTAAATAGGTTCCAGGGTATTTTACAATGTGTGTAGGCTTAAGAAAGAAAGAATATGGGTATAGACAGTCATAAAAAGAAATAAATAGTTTAAAAAGAAAAATGTCTTTAAAGAGGGAGGTAAAATCATATAAAAAAAGAAGAAGCCATGTAGGTATGGGAATACACAGGAGTCTGATCCTGTATGTTATTGTGTTGATTTTGAACTTTCTGAATGTTGATAAGCAAACAAGGCTGCTAAGAGACATGTGATTATGAACAAGACTGCAAAATTGAACCAATCTAGATATTTTGGGGATATCTTAACTTTAAAAAAGAAGTCAAAAATATATTTGTCAAATGGAAATAAAAAATGCTTTCGAGTTTTGTTCCCACAGGAGAAGAGAGGTTGTGAATTCCTTCAGGAATAATATAGATCAGGTTTGATCAAGGGAAACCTCCTGAATCTTGACAGGTGATATCTATCAACAAAGATTATAGCTGGTCTTCCTAGGATTTGGCCATTATCTCAAATTTTCTCTCTGGAACCCTAAAGATGCTTTGTCTACAGCAGGAATCAGTGGAGAAAACTATGCCCACATTCCTAAGAGTTGGTTCATGTGTGTGGTCTTTGGTTATTTGGTGAGTTATGGATGTTTGGTATAATTTAGGGTAATATAGTGTATTGATACAAATTTAAAGTTATTTTTTGTTATACTGAATGTATGTTTCTATTCTTGTTTGGGGTATTGTGTTTATGCAGCTCATTTAAAAATGCCAGTCTGGTCTCCAAAGCGAGTTCCAGGAAAGGCGCAAAGCTACACAGAGAAACCCTGTCTCGAAAAACCAAAAAAAAAAAAAAAAAATGCAATGCATAATTAAGAAATGAGGTTAGTAGTCAATCTATAATAATCAAACTTGTAGTCACATTAGGTATATTTTCAAGGTTAAATGGGAATATTTTAGATTACATGGTCTTCAAACACTTCAAAGGCCTATAGAATATGGCATTTAAAATGTTTTGTTAACTTATGACTTTTCATGACAATTAGACACATTGTTCTTGTGTTATGTTCCTGGCAGTACCAATTTATTTCATATAAGGATGATGGGCATCAAAGAAACTCCATAGAAGTTTGCTTTCATTGTACAAGATTAGCCATTTGGGTAAGAAACTGCTTTTGCCTTGACTGCTTGACTGTATGCTGATAAATTGGGCATGCAGGACCCACAGAAAAGTGACTGATGAGCTTTGCCTATAAAAGGTAGGACAGTCCCTCAAATTTCTTGCTTTACTAAAAAGTTTGCCAGATGTTCTGGGTCTGTAGGCTGAAGATGGATGCCTCAACATTGCAGAGGAACTATGGGTAACTGTCCAGGCAGCCAAATGTCTCTGTTGTTAGATAATATTATATCTTTTTGGGTCTTTGATGGAGTTGAAGACTAGATAGTTATAGTTGCAAGCTTCTGTCCTTATGAAAGAAAGTAAATTAGTTATAAAACTTTGCATTCATTAAGATAGGATAGATAATGCATTATTGTCTCTGAATATGCTAATTACAAATTGACAGCATATTGTAAATATAATTCTTACTTGATAACTGTTTTTGTTGTATATAGTTTTATTATGTTAAAATTAGAGCTTTTCTTTTTGTTTATACAAAAAGGGGAAATATAGAATATTATTTTAAGATGTGTTATGCTCTGGAATATTTGTTTAATGATGCAAAGATGTGTTGCATTCTTTTAGGTTGCATTTGTTTAACTCTGTGAAGCTGTGTTACTTTGCCTGTCTAAAATACCTGATGGTTTAATAAAGACCTGAACAGCTAATAGTGAGGCAGGAGAAAGGATAGGCAGGGCTGACAGACAGAGAGAATAAATAGAATGAGAAATCTAGGAAGAGGAAAGATCAAGGAGGATCAAGAGAGCAGGAAGAGGAGGATGCTAGGGGCCAGCCACCCAGCCATACACAGCCAGCCATGGAGTAAGAAAGATATACAGAAACAGAAAAAGGTAAAAGCAAAAGGTAGATGGGCTAATTTAGGTTAAGACAAGTTGGCAAGAAAGAAGGCAAGTTAAGGCTGGGCATTTATAAGTAAGAATAAGCCTCCATGTGTGTTTTATTTGGGAGCTGGGTGGCACGCTCCCCAAAGAGCCAAAGGGTAAAAAGGCAAACAACAGCAAGGTTGTTTCCAGTTTCTGACTATTCAGAATAAAGCTGCTATTAACATAGTTGAGCACGTGTCCTTGTAGTAGGATGGAGAGTCCTTTGGGTATATGCCCAAGAAAGGTCTAGTAGGATCTTAAGGTAGATTGATTACCAACTTTCTGAGGAACTACCATATTGATTTCCAAATTGGCTGTACAAGTTCTCACTCCCACCAACAATGAAGGAGTGTTGCTCTTGCTCCACATCTTCTCCAGCACAAGATGTCACTGTCACTTGTATTTTTGATCATAGCCATTCTAATAGTTGTAAGATGGAATCTCAAGTTAGTTTTGATTTTTATTTCCCTGATCACCAAGGGTGTTGGACATTTCTCTAAGTGTTCCTCAGCCATTTGAGATTCTTCTGTTGAGAATTCTTCATTTAGATCTACTCCATTTTTAGCTGGATTATTTGGTTGTTTGATGTGGTGATATATTGTGCATTCCCAATAAAACTTATCTGGGGATCAGAGGACAGAGCCAGCCACTAGATTAGACATAGGGGCCAGACAGTGATGGCACATACCCTTAATCCTATCACTTGGGAGGCAGAGATCAGTCTGGATTTCTATGAGTTTAAGGCCACACTGGAAACAGAGCCAGGCAGTGGTGGCACACACCTTTAATCCCAACACTTGAGATCTCATGCCTTTGCTTGGGAAGCACATATTCCTTGAATCCCAGGAAGTAAGATGGCAGAGCAGAAAAAGGTATATAAGGCTTGAGGAAACAGGAACTCACTGTCTTTAGACTGAGCATTTCACAGAGGTAAGAACTTGTGGCTGTCTTGCTCTCTGATCTTTCAGCTTTCACCCCAATATTTGGCTCTGGGTTTTTTTTTAATTAATCAGATCACTCAGCAATTTGTGTTACATAGCCTCCATGTGTCTACTTGGGACCAAGTGGCTGCAGGATGTGGATGGGAGACATTCATCCTGAACATAGGGCCAGGCAGGACCAGAGAAACTTATAGCTACATTTGGTGTTCAATGTAGTAGCAAGAATTTCCACCCAAAACCTGAGAAAGTTTAAAAAAGCATTCTAAAATGGAGCCAAGAGCAGCTTCCTAGTTGTGTCACTCAGGCAAGACATGATACAGAGATGCTCCAGCATGTGGGCCTGAGCTACAGTATGGCAGGTTTGAGGTGTGTGGGCTTGACTTACAGCATGGCAGATTCCTGCCATGGTACACAAAAGTGTCTCCAAGATGTGCAGCACACTGAGTGGCAGATTTAGCTTTTGCTAGTACAAAAAAATAAAAAAAAGAGGTTTCTGGGCTACACACTGCTTAATGGAAGTATAGACCCACTGCTTTTCAGAGTAGGCAGTGAGCATGGCTTCCGTAGCTGGTGGTAAATGTACATCTACCATGTTGGGAAGCTGAGATGAGTGGAGTCAGCAGCTAATGCTGCTACTTCAGTCCTAGCCACTCTGCAGTTTAAAGCAATGTTCAGAAAAGGATTAGAGATACACAAAATTCAGATGGAATAAACCTCTAATGGTTTATAATATATGTAAAAGATACATATGCTTGAGAGAGAGAAGAGAAAGGATATAGATAGTCATAGAAATAAAATAAAGTTTAAAAAATATGTTAAAAAACCAAACCATGTGAAAATGATATTATACAAAGAGTTTGGATTGTGTTGTCTTTGGGATTTTTAACTGCAGAAAGACATTTGATTGTAAACGCTGCTAAGTTAAACCAGTATATAAATTTTAAAGTTATCTTGACTTCAAAACTTGAATCTAAGGTAATCAAAAAGGCTCTACTTTTGTTTGCCCAGGAAGCAAGAGGCTATGGATTTGTTCCAGGTCAAGATGGATCAGACTTGATTAATTGAGACCTTCTGAACCTTAACAGATGACCTATCAACAAAGATTATAGCTGGTCTTTCCAGGACTTGACCATTTTCTTGAATTTCCTCAGGATCCCCATAAGATTGCCAGTGCCCCCAGTCAGCAGGAAAGAGTATGAGAAACTATGCCCCAATTCCCAAAATATTTTTTATAAATGTCTATTTTTATTTAAAGGGGGTTGATTATAAATGCAATCAATCCCTTTCTAAAGAAGAAAAGGGGATATAGATATGATAGAATGAAAGGGTAGATTATCGAATCTACTTTTAAAGAGTAACAACTCATTTGAAATGTTTTACATTGCAATGGATTTTAGTTTAATTTACTGATACGAATTTAAAGTTAATTTTGATATACTGTATATATTTCTACTCTTGTTTAAGGTATTATGTTTATGCAGCTCATTTAAAATTGTAATATATAATTAAGAAATACAGATTAATAGTCATCTAGGATAATCAAACTTATAGTCACGTTAGTTAAGTTTTTTAGGTATAAATATATATTTCAGTTAGGTAGGTAATCTTCAAACACTTCAAAGACCTACAGAATATGGCTTTTAAAATGTTTTAAGAATGTAGATTTTCTGGACAGTGAGACACATCTACTCCTGGCAATTACTTCAAAGAGGATGATGGGCATAGAAGAAACTCATTATGAAGTTTGCTTTCTTTATGGCAAAAGTTAGCCATTTGGGCATGAAACTGCTCTTGCCTCAACTGCTTGACACTATGTTGTATAAACTAGGCATGCAGGACCCATAGGAAGATGAGCACTGAACTTTGCAAGGCAAGATGGTCCTTCATGTTCTTGCTTCACAGAAGAACCTGCTAGACATTCTACAGGACACAGGAGAAGTGACTGATGAACTTTGCCAAAATTGATGGAACAGTCCTTAAAATTTCCTGCTTCACTGAATGCTATGCCAGATACTTTAGGCCTGTAGGCTGAAGCTAGATGCCCCAACATTACAGAGGAACTTTGGGTGACTATCCAGGCAGTCAGATATCTTTGTCATTTCTAGAACTTTGGAAATTGCTTCCAGTGCACTTCCTCTTTACTTAGGTAATATTATATTCTTCTGGGGTCTTTGATGTAGTCAAAGACTAGATAGTTATAATTATAATTTTTCTTGGTTATCATAAAAGATAAATTAGATATGAAACTTTAGAATTACAAATATAGGATAGATGATAGAATATTTTCTTTAATTTTGCCAAAAACAGGTAGACTAGATATTGTAACTATAATTCTTGTTTGATAACTGTTCTATTATATGTAATTTTACTATGTTAAAGTTAAAAACCTTCCTTTTTGATTAGACAGAAAAGGGGAAGTGCTGTGGGATGTCTTTCTGTATGCTGTGAATATGTGTTGCTATGATTGGTTGATAAAGAAGCTGCTCTGGCCTATAGTGAGTCAAGTTATAGCCAGGCAGGAAATCCAAGAGAGAGACAGGAAGAAGAAGGGCAGAGTCAAGAAGAGATGTCATCCAGATCCCCAAGGAGCAAGTATTTGAGGCTATTGTGAAGGGTGTTATTTCCCTGATTTCCTTCTCAGTCTGCTTGTCACTTGTATATAGGAGGGCTACTGATTATTTGAGTTAATCTTGTATGCAGTCACTTTACTGAAAGTTTTATCAGCTTTAGGAGTTCCCTAGTGGATTTTTTAAGGTCAATTATATATACTACCATATCATATATAAATAATGATACTTTGATTTCTTACTTTCCAATTTGTATCTCCTTGATCTTCTTTACTTGTCTTATTGCTCTAGCTGAAACTTCAAGTACTGTATTGTATAGATATGGAGAGAGTGGACAACTTTGTCTTGTTTCTAATTTTAGTAGAACTGCTTTGAGTTTCACCATTGAATCTGATGTTTTCTATAGGCTTCCTGTTAATTGCCTTTATTATGTTTAGTTACATCCCTTGTAACCCTAACATCTCCAAGACTTTATCATGAAGGGGTATTAAATACTGTCAAAGGCTTTTTTCAGCACCTAATGATATGATTATGTGGTTTTGTTCTTTCAGTTTATTATCTGGTAGATTACACTGATTGACTTTCATATGTTGAAGCATCTCTGCATCTCTGGGTTACCTTACATACCCTTAATACAAGGTGAGGTTCTTATTGTTACTACAACTTGATATGCCATGTTTGGTTGCTATCCATGGGAGACCTGCCCTCCTCTGAATAGAAATGGAGGAGGGATGGATTGGGGGTTGCATAGGGGAAATGGAGGGAGGAACTGGGAGGAGGAGAAGACAGAGAAACAGCAGTCAGGTTGCAAAATAAATAAATAAATAAATAAATAAATAAATAAATAAATAAATATTTTTAAAAATACATAAATATTAATATATTTATAAAAAAGCAGGCTTATGGCTTGAATAACTGTGACCTTGAGTAGGACCTTCTTCTTCTTGGCATTTTCTAGGAGTCACAAGACTATTAACTTTGTTTACAGTGGAGATACGCTGCCCTGCTGCACACTCTTGATCTAGACTTTTATTTTTTATTTAATTTATTTATTTTATTATTTATTATAATCCTGTGAGGGGCCCCTAAGGAACCATCCTGTGATCTCATTCTGTTCCTTAGCCCTTCTCTGAAGCTGCTAACATTGTTCCCCATGGGAACAATGATTATTATAGACAGTGAACTGTAACCCGCCTTGAGAAGCTCACCCCAGTGCTCTTACTTTCTTTTGGGTTTTTCTTAAGCCCTATTCTTAAAATTCATATTAGTATGTCTTTAATAAATTCCAATTCTGCTCTATACCAAAATCAAAAGGCAAAACAAAAGTTAAGTAGGTATACGTCATTTTGGAAAGTCACTAGGAGGTAACAAAGCACAGTAGTCAGGAGTGTCATCTTTTCTTGTCAGATTTTCTGGAAACAAAATATATTTCCACTTACTGGTTGTGTGAATATCAACCACAACTTAATATTTTTCTCTGTGTCAGTTACTTCATATTTTCTAGTTCCATCCATTTGCCTACAAATTTCATGATGTCATTGTTTTTTTTAACCACTGAATAATACAAAATACGTAAATGTAGCAAATTTTCTTTATCCATTTTTTCAGCTGAGGGACATCTAGGTTGTTTCCAGGTTCTGGCTATTATGAACAATGCTGCTATGAACATAGTTGAGCAAATGTCCTTGTGGTATGATTGAACATCCTTTGGGTATATGCCCAAGATTGGTATAGCTAAGTCTTGAGGTAGATTGATTTTTTGAGATTTCCAAATTTTTTGAGAAACTGCCATACTGATTTCCAAAGTGGGTATACAAATTTGCACTCCCACCAGCAGTAGAGGAGTGTTCCCCTTATTCCATATTCTCTCCAACATAGGCTGTCATTAGTGTTTTTGACATTGGCCATTCAGAGAGATTGTATCTCAGAGCCATTTTGATTTGCATTTCCCTGATAGCTAAGGATGTTGAACAATTCTTTAATTGTATTTCAGCCATTAGAGATTCTTCTGTTGAGAATTCTCTGTTTATATCTACATAAATAAATTGGAGAAATCTTATATTAGTAACTTAACAGCACACCTGAAAGCCCTAGAACAAAAAGAAGCAAACTCACCCAGGATGAATAGATGGCAGGAAATCATCAAACTGAGGGCTGAAATCAATAAATTAGAAACAAAGAGAATAATACAAAGGATCAATGAAACAAAGAGTTGATTCTTTGAGAAAATCAGCAAGATAGACAAACCCTTATCCAAAGTAACTAAAAGGCAGAAAGGGAATATCCTAATTAACAAAATCAGAAACAAAAAGGGAGAAATAGCAACAGACACTGAGGAAATCCAGATGATTGTTAGGTCATATTTCAAAAACTTGTACTCCACAAAATTGGAAAATCTAAGAGAAATGGACAATTTTCTGGATAGGTACCACATACCAAAATTAAATCAAGACCAGACAAACCATTTAAATAGTCCTATAACTCCTAAGGACATAGAAGCAGTCATTAAAAGTCTCCCAACCAAAAAAAGCCCAGGGCCAGATGATTTTAGTGCAGGATTCTACCAGAAATTCAAAGAAGTGCTAATACCAATACTCCTCAAATTGTTCCACACAATAAGAAACAGAATGAACATTGCCAAACTCTCTTTATGAGCTAAAGTTACCCTGATACCCAAACCACACAAAGATGCAACAAAGAAAGAGAATTACACACTAATCTCCCTCATGAACATTGATGCAAAAATACTCAATAAAGTATTAGCCAACCAAATCCAAGAACACGTTAAGAAAATCATCCACAATTATTAAGTAAACTTCATCCCAGTGAAGCAGGGATGGTTAAACACATGAAAACCTTTCACTATATAAACAAACTTAAAGAAAAAAAATCCCACATGATCGTCTCATTAGATGCTAAAAAAGCCTTTGACAAAATCCAACACCCCTTCATTATTAAGGTCTTGGAGAGATCAGGGATACAAAGAACACCCCTAAACATAATAAAAACAATATACATCAAACTATCCAACATCAAATTAAATGGAGAGAAACTCAAAGCGATTCCATGAATATCAGGAATAAGATAAGCTATCCACTCTCTCTGTGTCTATTCATCATAGTACCCTAAGTTCTAGCTAGAGCAATAAGGCAGCAAAAAGAGATCAAGGGAATATAAATTGGAAAGGAAGAAGTCCAACTTTCATTATTTGAAGATAATAAGATAGTATACTCAAGTGACTCCAAAAATTCTACCAGGGAACTCCTACAGCTGATAAACACCTTCAGTAAGGTGACTGGATACAAGATGAAGTAAAAAAAATAAAACAAAAAAAACCCCAAACCCCCAAAACCCCCAGGTCAGTAACCCTCCTGTATACAAATGATAAATGGGCTGAGAAAGAAATCAGAGAAAAAATACCCTTTATAATAGCCACAAACAATATAAAATACCTTGGGGTAACTTTAACCAAACATGTGAAATACATGTATGATAAGAACTTTAAGTCTTTAAAAAAATAAACTGGAGAAGAGATCTGAAATGGAAAGATCTCCCACGACTGTTAGGATTAACATAGTAAAATTGGCAATTTTACCAAAAGCAATCTACAGATTCAATGCAATCCCCATCAAAATCCCAACACAATTCTTCTCAGACCTCCAAAAAACAATATTCAACTTTATATGGACAAACAAAAAACCTAGGATAGTTGAAACACTTTTGTGCAATAAAGGAACTTCCAGAGTTATCACCATCCCTGACTTCAAGCTCTACTATAGAGCTTAGTAATAAAATCATCATGGTATTGGCATAAAAATAGACAGATGGATCAATAGAATCAAATCAAAGACACTGAAGTAAATCCGCACCTACGAACACCTGATTTTTGACAAAAATCCAAATTATACAATGGAAAAAAGAAAGCATCTTTAACAAATAGTGCTGGCATAACTAGATGTTGGCATGTAGAAGAATGTAAATATATCCATATCTATCGCCCTGCACAAAACTCAAGTCCATGTGTATCAAAGACCTCAACATAAATCCAGTTACACTGACCCTGACAGAAGAGAAAATGGGAAGCAGCCATAGCCTTGAATGCACTGACACAGGAGATAACTTCCTGAATAGTGCACCAGCAGCACAGACACTGAGACTGACAATAAATGGGACCTCCTGAGTGTTGAAAGCTTCTGTAAGGCAAAGGACACTGTCAATAAGACAGAAAGGAAGTTACAGAATTGGAAAAGATCCTCACCAACCTCATATATGACAGAGGACTGATATCCAAAATATATATAAAAAAGCTCAAAATATTAGACATCAAAATACAAAATTAAAAAATGGGGTACAGATTTAAATAGAATTCCCAGCAGAAGAATCTCAAATGGCCAAGAAATGCGTAAAGAATTGTTCAGTATCCTTAGCTATCAAGGAAATGAAAATCATAACAACTCTGAGATACTATCTTTCACCTGTCAGAATGGCTAAGATAAAAAATGCTAATGACAGCCTACGTTGCAGGATGTGGAGTAGGGAACACTTCTCCACTGCTGGTGCAAGTACAAACTTGTGCAGCCACTTTGGAAATCAGTATGGCAGTTTCGCAGAAAATTCGGAATCAATCTCAAGACCCAGCTATACCAACCAAGAGCTTCACATGGATTTCCTTGGGAAGGGGAAGTAGATAAGATCTCCTGGGTAAACTGGGGACAAGGAGTGATGGTAGAGGGGAAGGGGTGGGGGGAAGGGAACAAGAGGGCTCAGGTTGGTCAAGTTAGGGGTGGGAAGGAGAGGGAGAGTAATGAAAGAAATATTTTGATAGAGCGGGGCATTTTGGGGTTAGGGAGAAACCTGGTTCCAGGGAAACTCCAAGAAATACTACAAGGATAACCCCAGATAAGACTACTAACAATAGTGGAGTGTAGAAGAATTTCTAAACAGTCTTATTAAAAAAAAAACCAAATAACACTGAGCCAAATATAGGGGTGAAAGCCTTAGAGATTAGGAAAATAGTGAGAGCCACCAACCTTACCTCTCCAGCTCCACAGCTACCAAAACATGTGTTACTTCCTGTCTACCCGCACCTTTATTGCCTTGCTGTTCTGGCCTCTCATTGGCTCTTAGCCCAGCTACCTCACTTCCTTGTCACTGCCTGTCTGTACAAACCTCCAGGTCTCTATGGTTGATACTGGGATTAAAGACATGTGTCACCACGCTTGGCTGTTCCCTGGTGTGTCCTTGAACACACAGAGATTCTGTCTGCCAAGTGATTGGATTAAGGGCGTGTGCTACCACTGCCTGACTTGTGTTAATGGCTTGCTATTTCCTCTGATCTCCAGTCAAACTTTATTTATTAACATACAAATAAAATATCACATTTCACCACAAATAAAATATCACTACATTTCCCCTTTTTGTCTAATAAAAAAGAATAAAAATGTTGTAAGTAATATAAGAAAAACTATATACAATAAGTACAGTAACGATATATAATATATACAAGCAATAAATACATCAACAGTGTCTAGTCCCTTTGTATTTGACAAATTCAGAGAAAATATTCTATTATCTATCCTATTTTGGTAAGTCCAAAATATACCTATTCACTTTCTATCCTAACATGTATTACCAACAGTGGAGAGGGTGCTTGAATTGGCCTTCTGCTGCAATCAGACTGACAATTAACCTATTTGTCATCAGAGAGCCTTCATCCAGTAACTGATGGAAGCAGATGCAGAAATCCATAGCCAAGCATTGGGCCCAGCTCTAGGAGTCCAACTGAAGAGAGGAAGGAAGGGTTGTATGAGCAAGGGGGCAGGTCAAGATCATGATGGGGGAACCTACAGAGACAGCTGATCAGAACTAATTGGAGCTCATGGACTCTAGATGGACAGCTAGGGAGCCTGTGTGGGACCAACCTAGGCCTTCTGCATGTGGATGACAGTTGACTAGCTTGATCTGTTTGTGAGGCCCCTAACATTGACACCAGTACCTGTCCCTGGCCCACGATTTGGCTTTTTGGGACCTATTCCCTATGGTGGCATGCCTTGCCCATCCTTGATACTGGGGGAGGAGCTTGGTCTTGCCTCAACTTGATATGCCATGCTTTGTTGACTCCCATGGGAAATCTGTCCATTTCTGAACAGAATAGGAGTGGATGGGGGTGGGTAGAGAGGAGGTTGTGGGCAGGAACAGGGAAGAAAGGAGGGAGGGGAAACTGTGGTTTGTATGTAAAACAAATGAAAAAAAAGGAAAAAAAAAGGAAAAAAATTTCCAATGCTTGACAGCATGATTGTTGCATAAAAATGAATTTAGATTGCAAATCACTTAAAGAATATGGATGGATTAAACATTTCATTTAACTTATAATGGACCTATATCTTTAGTTTTTGAAAGAAATAGAGCGTATGTAAGGACAGCTACAATAGTGCTATTAGTTTTGATCTGCTGATTAGTGAACAATGCCCAGCAGATTGGATTTATCCTATAGGGAGTTTTGCCATCATTTAGGGAGTTTCAGTGTTCATCTGAGAAAAAGATTTGAAGATAGGAAGAAATAAATGCCATTCCGTCCAAACTGTGTTTCTTAAGGAAAACTGACACGGAAAGAACAATTCTTGATACCCTTGTTCCTTCGCTTAAAGTATTCTTCATGAGGATTTTTTTTCTTACATCCATGGGTGAGAGAATAGCATTTTATTTTGCTTAAAAATGTTAAATGATGCCTGTATCAAATATGAAGACTTTGCCAAATATATTTCACAATATATGTGGAAATATCTTTTTAGGGCATTTATCTAATAAATAGAATACAAAACAGTTCCAACTGAAAGAGCTAACTCCCTATGGACTCACAGTTATCTGTTTGTGGACCAAAAATTTGATCTCCATCATGAGGTTTTGTGAAGTCCATGCAGGTAGTTTCTAAATATGCTTCTTATTAACAACATTAGGGAGTTTAGCTTTATTGACTACTGAGGGGTACTGCGTCATAGAAAACCTAGTACATTATAGTGAAACTTTAAACCAAACTTCATAAACTTGTATATGAGTAAGAGTAAGTCGAAGGTCGAATTGAGACTCATGGGTTCTGAAAATTTGGGTTCTATGTCCTTAATTAAGATAATGTAATCAAACCAATCTGTCAAAATTCAGTTAATGTTTAAATGAGTTTTATTTTAAAAATATCCTAGAATCCTAGTTAAATCTCTCAGAGGGATGTGACATCCAGGCAGTATCTGCCTGCTTCCTCACCTGGTTCTTGGTTCACATAGCATTCCTGGAAACATGAAGAAAGGAAGAGCTCACCACACTGGGAACATCAGTTACATTAGTAAATTTTTGGCAAATAACAAGTATATTCTTACAATTTTTAAAGACCAGATGCTTAAATTTGCTTCAAACATATAGCTTCCATTAATGTCTTTACAAACCTAATAAAACCATAAACAGAATTTCTTTTCTCTATTCCCAGAAAGTATGGAGAAGGAAACACTTCCCAGGATAGTGTCTCTATTTAAATGAAACAGTCCCTAAATAACTTTCTATGTAACATTCAAATTCTCCATATTTTTGCTTAAGATTATTCTTAGTCAACGTGCTTTTTATTTGACTCTGTGTTCCAATAGTTTCCCATTTTTTCTTTTGGTTTGTTATGATGATTCTTGGAATAATTACTTTCAGGAGACCACAAATATGAGCTTGAGGACTTTAGTTAAATCCATAACGAAATTATACAGTTAAAAAATGAAAAAATATGTATTGGTACAAGCCTATTTGTTGGGTCTTATAACAACCCATGACTCTCTATTGTTTAGACATTCATGCTTTCTGTGGACAGTTGATCTGTTCCTCTTTTTGTTTACCAATGCAGTGTTGTGTACATACACAGCATACACAAACACATTATGTCCAGGATTCTGCATATTTTGGCATTACAGAAATGCAATGTAGTGGTGGTGTCTTCAATTCTCTACTTGGATTCTCCTGGAACTATCTCCACTTCCTGGCTTATTGCACTCATGGATACATGTTGATCTTTGCTTTTTTTCTTCTTTGTCTATTATGTATACAGTCATTATCAATCAATTTGTTTCTGAATTTCAGTTACATGATTTTATATTATTTTGGGCTACTTTGTAATGAACTGTGAAGGTGGAAATCCTAACTCCTAAGAAAAGACATGAGAGGTTTGGGTTTTCACAAGGATCATCTGTACAGAGTCACACATTACATCCCCTGGGAGCACCTTCCTGAAGTAGTCTGTGCATGGGCTCTCCATCGAGTATGCAGCTTGGCCTACAACCTTAGTGACTTTTCTAGTCTCTGTGTTCAAATGTCTGATGAGAAGCAACTTAAGGATGGAAAGATTTTATTTTTTAAAAATGAATTTAATTTATTGTTTTTATGTGTTTGGGTGTTTTGCCTATTGGAGGTCTGTGCACCCAATGTGTGCTCCCTGCCCTCAGGGGCCTGGGGATAGTGTTGGATACTCTGGAATTGGACTTAAATATGGTTGTGAGTCACCATGAAGGTGCTGGGAACTGAACCAGGATCCTTTGGAATAGCAGCCAGTGCTCTTAACCACTGAGCCATTTCCCCTTCTCCTGTATTTCTTTCCTTCTCACTGTTTCTGTTTGTATACATTGCAAACTTCAGCACTTAAACAGAATCCAGTTATTGAAAACATTAGCCTTTCTTTCTACTGTTGTTTTTTTGTGATGTTACGTTCTGCCTTCATTCTGAAAATTTCATTCATGAAATTGAAAGGAACTTACTGTTTTTTTCTATAATTTTGTTGAGAGGATATAAAAAGGTCTATTAGAAAGCTATGATGGTGTAAGGAACAGAAAAAAAGCAGAAGTAAGATTTATTACTTGACTATTAATATGTTAAAGTGAAAGATTTATGTCCATAAGTAATACCAAAGACATATTAAGTATCCTTACCATATAAACCTTTTGAAAGACTGATGTGTATATATAAAATGAAAGTAGAAAGGATATCATCTAGAAGAAGAAAGAAGATTAGAAAAGAGGGAGGAAATTGGGAGAAGTTCTTGGGTGTATTTTCAAAGTACATAGTACAATAGAATGAAAATGATATTTATATAAAC
>CABHPH010053321.1:0-12181 GCA_902168325.1 Peromyscus nudipes | reverse complement strand
CTGGAGTTGTATCCATGCCAGTGGATACAACTCCAGTAACACGTACCGCCAAGGCCCATTTTTCTTGATCCCAGCACGACTATAGCTGGCAGCTCTTCTGGAGAATCCAATCTCATGGCTACAGTTCCTAGGCTCACATTAATGCTTGCCAAAGCTGGCAATATTGGGCTCTCAATCTCCATTGGCATCAGAAGGGTAGATTTTTTCATGAAGACCCATTAGGTCTCTGTCATGTTGGGCTTCAGCAGCAGCCACAGGGCGCGTTCAGTGCTCAGGAATCCAAAGAGGAACCTCATTGTCCTGAGGAAGGCATAAACAGAACCCGGGACCACACCAACACTAGATCGGGTCTCCTCCAAGTGCCAGTAGAAAGATCCTTCCATCGCTCCAGAGGGTGATTTGCAACAGGAGCTCTCCAGTGCTTATCTGCATCGGATATTCCAGCAGAATCCACCAATAAAAAATTTAAAATATATAACACAAGGGAAAGAATAGAATGTGGAGAAGAATGATGAGTCCCTAGTTCTCTCTTTTTTTACTTTAGTAAAATGTTTGTTTGTTTAATATTTCAAATTTTTCTTTTATTTTTATTTATTTTTTATTGTTTAAAATTAATTAATTAATTAATTTTTCTATTATCAGCTTGATAGAGTATGTATTCTTATCTTGATAGTGAGAAGTTTCATTGAGGCTTGCTCAGTAATTGAGTAAAACCGAAATTTATTATAAGCCACAGTCGTCCTAGTAGAATTTCATTGGGAATCATTTCATTGATTTTTTTTTTTAAAGACCAGTAATGTTTGGTTCTACCCTAGGTCTCTGGGCTATCATTCAGTCTCTGGTTCCTGGCCATCCAAGCAGTTCCAGGCATGGGCTCCCTCTCCTGGCATGGACTTCAAGTCAAACCAAACATTGGTTGACCACTCCCCAAAGTTCTTCACCATTACCAAGCATATCTTGCAGACAGGACAGATTGTAGGTCCAGGGTTTTGTGGCTGGGTTGGTGTCCAGGCTTCTCTTTCCATAGCCTGCAGAGTATTTTCTTGCTCCCAAGATATTAGAATGTAGGGGTGAAGGCTCCATGCAGGCACCAACTTGACCTCTCTATATTCAATGAGCTGTGTGGATGTTGTCCTTGGCAATTCACCACCCTCTGTCAATTTTCAGAGAGCAACTTCTGTCTTATCATCAGCCTGGGTGGTTTAGGGATCTCCATGGGACCTCCAAGCCAATAACTCAGCTGAATGCAACCCAGTCCCACCACTGGAAGCCTTGCCTGGCTATAAAAGATGGCCAGTTCAGACTCCATATTCTCCATTACTAGGAGTCCTCACTAGGGTCACCCTTATAGATCCCAGGAAGTTTCTACTGCACTAGGTTTACACACCGCTCCCGAAATGCCCCCCAATTCTGTCTGTGATGCATTCCCTCCATCCCTTCCCAGAAACATACACCT
The DNA here is from genome assembly GCA_902168325.1 of Peromyscus nudipes. Classification (NCBI taxonomy): domain Eukaryota; kingdom Metazoa; phylum Chordata; class Mammalia; order Rodentia; family Cricetidae; genus Peromyscus; species Peromyscus nudipes. The sequence continues at coordinate 10,725 of CABHPH010053321.1, read as the reverse complement.
GATCCCTTCCACTCTCATCCCCCACCAGCCCCCAGTCCACCTGCAGAATCTATTGTCTTTCCCCCTCCCAGGGAGATCCATATGTCTCCTCTAGAGCCCTCCTCTTTACCTAGCCTCTCTGAGTCTATGGATTGTAGCTGGATTATCATTTACTTAAGAGCTAATATCCATTTATAAATGAATACATGCCATATTTGTCTTTCTGGGTCTGCATTACCTCACTCAGGATGATTTTTTTCTAGTTCCATCCATTTGCCTGCTAATTTCATGATGTCATTTTTTCAACAGCTGAGTAATACTCCATTGTGTAAATGTACCACATTTTCTTTATACATTCTTCAGTTGAAGGACAACTACATCATTTCCAGTTTCTGGCTATTATGAATAAAGCTGCAATGAACATAGTTGAGTAAGTATCCTTATGGTAGGATGGATCATCTTTTGGGTAGATGTCCAAGAATGGTGTAGCTGGGTCTTGATTGATTCCCAATTTTCTGAGGAACTGCCATATTGATTTCCATAGTGGCTGTACAAGTTTGCACTCCTACCACAATGAAGGAGTGTTCCCCTTGCTCCACATCCTCTCCAGCATGAGCTGTCACTTGTGTTATTGATTTTAGTCATTCTGACAGGTGTAAGATGGAATCTCAGAGTTGTTTTGATTTGCATTTCCCTTATGGCTAAGAATGTTGAACATTGATTTAAATGTTTCTCAGCCATTTGAGATTCCTCTATTGAGAATTCTCTATTTAGATCTGTACCCCATTTTAAAATGGGATTGTTTGGTTCATTATGTCTAGTTTCTTGAGTTCTTTATATATTTTGTATATTAGCCCTCTATCTGATGTGGAGTTAGTGAAAATCTTATCCTGTTCTGTAGGCTGCCATTTTGTCCTATTGACAATATCCTTTGCTTTACAGAAGCTTTTCAGTTTCATGAGGTCTCATTTATAAATTGTCAGTCTTAGCGGCTGAGTTATCAGTGTTCAGTAAGTCTCTTGTGCTAATGCCTTCAAGGCTGTTCCTCACTTTCTCTTCTATCAGGTTCAGTGTATTTGACCTTATGTTGAGGTATTTGATCCACTTGGACTTCAGTTTTGTGCAGGGTAATAAATATGGATCTATTTGCATTCTTCTACATGCAGACATCCAGTTTGACCAGCACCATTTGTTGAAGATGCTTTCTTTTTTCCTGTGTATATTTCTTCTTCTTCATAAAAAATCAGGTGTCCAAAGCTGTGTGAATTTCTATGTGATCTTCAATTCGATTCCATTGATCAACATGTCTGTTTTTATGCCAATACCATTCTGGTTTTATTACAAGTAGTACAGCTTGAAATCAGGGATGGTGATAACTACAGAAGTTCTTTTATTGTGCAGGATTGTTTTAGCTATCTTGGGTTTTTCTTTTTTTTCCATATGAAGTTGAGATTGTTCTTTCAAGGTCTGTAAAGAATTGCTTTGGAATTTTGATGGGGATTCCTTTTGGTAAGATGGCCATTTTTACTATGTTAATCCTATTGATCCATGAGCATTGGAGATCTTTTCATTTTCTGATATCTTCTTCAATTTCTTTCTTCAAAGACTTGAAGTTTTTATCATACAAGTGCTGTAGGATGGTCTGTATGTCAAATTACTCTGATTGGTCAATAAATAAAACACTGATTGGCCAGTGGCTAGGCAGGACGTATAGGCGGGACTAACAGAGAGGAGAAAAGAACAGGAAGGTGGAAGGAGACACTGCCAGCCACCGCCAGGACAAGCAGCATGTAAAGAAGCTGGTAAGCCACGAGCCACATGGCAAGGTATAGATTTATAGAAATGGATTAATTTAAGATATAAGGACAGTTAGCAAGAAGCCTGCCACGGCCATACAATTTGTAAGCAATATAAGTCTGTGTGTTTACTTGGTTGGGTCTGAGCGGCTGTGGGACTGGCAGGTGAGAGAGATTTGTCCTGACTGTGGACCAGGCAGGAAAACTCTAGCTACATACAAGTCTTTAACTTGCTTGGCTAGAGTTACCCCAAGATATTTTACATTATTTATGGATATCGTAAAGGGTGTTTTCCTCTGATTCTTTCTCAGCCTGTTTGTCATTTGTATATAGGAGGGCTATTGATATTTTTTAAAATTAATCTTGTACCCAGCTGCTTCACTGAAGGTATTTATCAGCTGTATTAGTTCCCAGGTAGAATTTTTGGGCTTTCTTATGTATAATATCGTATCATCTGCAAATAATACTTTGACTTCTTCCCTTCTAATTTTTATCTCCTTGATCTCCTTTTGTTATCCTATTGCTCTAGCAGAAACTTCACGTACTATATTGAATAGATATGGGAAGAGTGGACAGCCTTGTCTTGTTACTGATTTTAGTGGAATTGCTTTGAGTTTCTCTCCATTTAGTTTGATGTTGGCTATAGGCTTGCTGTAAACTGCCTTTATTATATTTAGGCATGTTTCTTGTATCCCTAATATCTCCAAGACTTTCATCATGAAGGAGTTTTGGATTCTGTCAAAGGCTTTTTCAGCATCTAATGAGATGAACATGTGTTTTTTTTTCCCTCTCAATTGTTTATATGGTGTATTACATTGACTGATTTTTTGTATGTTGGACCGTCCCTGCATCTCTGGAACGAAGCCTACTTGGTCATGGTGAATGATCCTTTCGATGTATTCTTGGACTTGCTTTGCCAGTATTTTGTTGAGTATTTTTGCATCTATGTTCATGAGGAAAATTGGTCCATAATTCTCCTTCTTTGTTGAATATTTGTATGGTTTGGGGTGACTGTGGCCTCATAAAATGAACTGGACAATCTTCCTTCTGTTTCTATTTTGTCGAATAATCTGAGGAGTATTTGCCTTAGCTCTTCCTTTAAAGATTGCTAGAATTCTGTGCCAAAGCTGTCTGGTCCTAAGTTTTTTTTTTTTTCAATTGGAAGATTTTTAATGCTGCTTCTATTTCCTTAGGGTTTATAGGTCTATTTAAGTTGTTTATCTGATCTTGACTTAACTTTGGTAAGTAGTATCTATGGTGAAAATTATTTATTTCTTTTAGATTTTCTAATTTGGTGGAGTACAAGTTTTTAAAGTATGTCCTTTGATTCTTTGGATTGTCTATGTGTCTGTTACGTCCCCCTTTCTGTTTCTGATTTTATTAATTTGGATATTATCTGTCTGCCTTTTAGTTAGTTTGGATAAGGGTTTGTCCGTCTTGTTGATTTTCTTGAAGAATCAACTCTGTGTTTCATTGATTCTTTGTATTGTTCTCCTTATTTCTATTTTATTGATTTCAGCCCTCGGTTTGATCATTTCTTGCCTTCTACTTCCCTTGAGTGTGTCTGCTTCCTTTTGTTCTAGAGCTGTCAGGTGCGCTGTTAAGTTGCTAGTATACGATCTCTCCAATTTTTTAATGTAGGCACTTAGCGCTATGGACTTTCCTCTTAGTGCGACTTTCATTGTGTCCCATAAGTTTGGGTACGTTGTTGCCATTCATTTTCATTGAGTTCTAGAAAGTCTTTAATTTCTTTCTTATTTCTGTCTTGACCCAGTTTTCATTGAGCAGAGAGTTGTTCAGTTTCATGAGTTTGTAAGGTTTTTGGTTGTTGTTTCTGTTGCTATCGAAATCCAGCTTTAATCCATGGTGGTCTGATAGGCTGCAGGGGTTATTTCAGCTTTCTTGTAGCTGTTGAGACTTGCTTTGTCACTGAGTATGTGGTCAATTTTGGAGAAAGTTCTGTGAGGAGTTGTGAAGAAGGTGTATTCTTTTGTGTTTGGGTGAAATGTTCTGTAGGTATCTGTTAGGTCCATTTGCTTTATAACATCTGCTAGCTCCAGTATTTCTCTGTTTGGTCTTTGGCTGGATGACCTGTCTGTTGGTGACAGTGGGGCACTGAAGTCTCCCATTATCAGTGTGTGAGGGTCAATGTGTGATTTAAGCTTTAGTAATGTTTCTTGTATAAACACGGGTGCCCTTGCATTTGGGCCATAGATGTTAAGAATTGAAACATCACTTTGTAGATTTTTCCTTTGATGAGTATGAAGTATCCTTCCCCACCTCTTGTGATAATTTTGGTTTGAAGTCTATTTTGTTACATATTAGAATTGTTACACCAGCCTGCTTATTAGGTCCATTTCTTTGGAAAAATATTTTTCCAACCCTTTACTCTGAGGTTATGTCTGTCTTTGATGTTGAGGTGTATTTCTTGTATGTAGCAGAAGGAAAGATCCTGTTTTCATATCCAATTTGTTAGCCTGTGTCCTTTTACTGGGAAATTGAGTCCATTGATATTAAGAGATATCAATGATCAATGATTGTTAATTCTTGTTTTGTTGTTGTTGTTGTGTGTGTGTGTGTGTGTGTTTCTCTTCTTTTGATTTTGCTTGTTTGAGATTATTTCCTGTGTTTTTATGGGTGTAGTTAACCTCCTTGGGTTGGAGTTTTCTTTCTAGTACCTTTTGTAGTGCTGAATTTGTAGACAGAATTATTTTAATTTGACTTTACCACGGAATATCTTGTTTTCTCCATCTATGGTGATTGAAAGTTTTGTTGGGTATAGTAGCCTGGACTAGCATCTGTGGTCTCTTAGAGTCTGCAGGACATCTATCCAAGTCCTTCTGGTTTTTAGAGTCTCTATTGAGAAGTCTTGTATAATTCTAATAGGTCTGCCTTTATATGTTACTTACCCTTTTTACCTTTGCAGCTTTTTAATATTCTCTCTTTGTTCTGTATGTTTAGTTTAGTGTTTTGATTATGTGGCAAGAGGACTTTCTCTTCTGGTCCAACATATTTGGTGTTCTGTATGCGTCTCGTACTTTTATAGGCACCTCCTTTTTTAGTTTAGGGAAGTTTTCTTCTTTGATTTTGTTGAAAATATTTCTGGGCCTTTGAACTGAGATTCATCTCTTTCTTCTATTCTTATTCTTAAGTTTGGCTTTTTCATAGTGTCCCAGATTTCCTGAATATTTTGTGTCAGGATTTTTGTTTTTGTTTTTGTTTTTGTTTTTTTTGAGACAGGGTTTCTCTGTGTAGCCTTGGTTGTTCTGGAACTCAGTCTTGCTGTGTAGACCTGGCTGGTCATGAACTCACAGAGACCCGCCTGCCTCTGCCTCCCAAGTGCTGGGATTAAAGGCATACGCCACTATCACCCAGCAAGAACTTTTATTTTATTTTATTTTATTTTATTTTTTTGGTTTTTTGAGACAGGGTTTCTCTGTGTAGCTTTGCACCTTTTCTGGATCTCGCTCTGTAGACCAGGCTGGCCTCCAACTCACAAAGATCCGCCTGTCTCTGCCTCCCAAGTGCTGGGATTAAAGGCGTGCGCCACCACCGCCCGGCTAGAACTTTTTTTTTTTTTTTTTTTGGTTTTTCAAGACAGGGTTTCTCTGTGTAGCTTTGCGCCTTTCCTGGAACTCACTTGGTAGCCCAGGCTGGCCTTGAATTTACAGAGATCCGCCTGGCTCTGCCTCCCGAGTGCTGGGATTAAAGACGTGCACCACCACCACCCAGCTAGAACTTTTTTTAACATAATATTTTTATTGATTATTTGGAAATTTCATATAATGCACCATGATCATATTCACTTCACAGTCCTCCCAGGGCCTAACCCTCACCCTTGTGACCCCTAAAAAGACAAAAGAAGAAAAAGAAGGGGAAGAAGATGAAGATACCATGTCTGATTTGTGTTGTCCATATACTCACTAGCGCATGGTCAAACTCCCAGTGGGCAGCCCCTTGCAGAGAATGGAATTCTTCCCCACGCATACCCCCACCAAAAGCCACCAACTGTGGAGAGCTACACTTTAGCATCCCTATCAAAAATGTTAAGAGTTCTCTTCAATGGCTTCCTGAATGGACTGTTTCTATGTCTCTCATTCTCTACTGTGAGGTGAAGTCATCAATATCTCTGCAAAAGAAGCTTCTTTGCCCTCTTTAGTCATTGGTAGCATGGATCACAGATTTCCATTGCCCCCAACCATAGCTGGGCCACAGACATCAACATAGCCTTAGGTGACAGATCATGTCACACACATCAACATGGCCTCTGGCTACGGGATGGGACATGGACATCAACATGGCTCTCAGTGGCAGCATGGACCATGGACATCAACATGGATTCAGGTGGCAGCACACACTAAGGACGTTCTTGTGGTCTTCAGTGGTAACAGAGACCATTGACATTAACATGGCCCTTGGCTGCTGCATGGGCCGCTGACATCAATATGGCCTCTGGCCACAACAGGGCTGTGAACTCCAACATGGCCCTCAGTGGCATCATGGGCCATGGATATCCACTTTTTCTTTGGTGGTAACTGTGGCCATGGACATCCACATGGCCCCAAGCTGAAGCCGGACCATAGAGACCAACATGGCTTAAGGCAGCAGCATAGGCACATATCAACATCGTCTCCAGTGGCAACATGGCCATGGACGTCAATATGGCCCCTGGCCGCAGCTGGGTCACAGTGTCAGGAATTTTTTAGATTTAACATTTTCTTTGACTCGTGTATCTATTTCTTCTATTATATCTCCAATGCCTGAGATTCTGTCCTGTATTCTATTGGTGAAGCTTGCCTCTGTAGTTCCTGTTCACTTACCTAGATTTTTCATTTCCAGAATTCCCTCAATTTGTGTTTTCTTTTATTTTTTGAGACAGGGTTTCTCTGTGTAGCTTTGGAGCCTGTCCTGGAACTCACTCTGTAGCCCAGGCTGGCCTTGAACTCAGAGATCTACCTGCCTCTGCCTCCCGAGTGCTGGGATCAAAGGCGTGCACCACCACCACCTGGTCAATTTGTGTTTTCTTATTGTTTCTATTTCATTTTCAGGTCTTGAACAGTTTTATTCATTTCCTTCAACTGTTTGTTTTTTCTTGGCTTTCCTGAGGGGATTTCTTCATTTCCTCCAATTTTTGTTTGTCCTCTCCTCAATTTCTTTAAGAGATTAATTTAATTTTTAAGAACCTCTATCATCTTCACAAATTTGGTTTTATGATCTTTTTCTTGTGCTTCAGCTATATGTGAATATTCAGGACTCAGCTGTAGTAGGACCGCTGATCTCGGGTGGTGACATACTGTCTTGGCTGTTGTGTTCTTACACTGGCATCTAGGCATCTGGGTTTGGGGTGATTATAGACCTAGGTGCTGATTTCTGAGTTTGTCTTTGTTGAATGGGTGTTTTGTTTCTTCTGGCTGGCGTGGCCTCTAGTTGAACAGGGGCCTCTGCCTGAGTTTGGGAGCTGGGACACGAGGAGGTGGGGTGGAGGGATTTGGGATAGTATCAGGGGGCACCAAGAGACTGGAGGGTCCATAGTAGGTGGCCTGCCTGGACTTCCGGCAGCCAGAGTGAAGGGACTTATTCATTGCCTCTTTAAGGACCGCTATCATCTCTGCATAGTTGGTTTAAGGTGTTTTCTTGTGCTTCAGCTATGTCTGAATATTCAGGACCTACTGTGGTAAAATAGCTGGGCTCTGTTGGTGACATATTTTCCTGGCTGTGTGCGCTTATGGCGGCATCTAGGCATCTGGGTTTGGGGTGCTTATAGGTCTAGGTGCTGATTTCTGGGTTTGTCTTGGTTGGATGGGAGTTTTGTTCCTTGCTTTCTGTTTCTTCTCTGGATTTTCAGAGTGTGTGGCTGAGTGTTGTTTCACTTGTCTGCTTGGCTGCCATGGTGGCTTGAATGAAAATGGCCCTGGAAGGCTCATAGGGAGTGGCACTATTAGGAGGTGCAGTCTTGCTGTAGATATGGCCTTGTTGGAGGAAGAATGTAGCTGGGGATGGGCTTTGAGGTTTCAGGTGCTCAAGCCAGGGCCAATGTGGTTCTCTGTTCTTGCTGCCTGCTGATCCAGATGTAGAACTCTCGGCTCCTTCTCCAGCACCATGTCTGACAGCATGCCGCCATGCTTCCTGTGTGATGGCAATGGACTAAACCTCTGAACTGTAAGCCAGCCCCAAAGAAATGTTTTCCTTTATAAGAGTTGCTGTGGTCAAGATGTCTCTTCACAGCTGGTGTGCTCGTTTGAGCATCACAGTAGAGCTAACCCTGTTGGTGGAGGAATGGGTGAGCCAGTCCTGAAGTTGTGAGTATGGTAGAGCTGTCTCCATTACTCACCTGTTTATGTGGTGGCATGGGCGGGGGAAAGATGCCCATCAATGCCTGAGGCAGGTGGAAGAGCCTGCCCTGAGGTCATAGGTGTGGGAGAACTGTCCCTGTCTCTCATCAGCTGCAGCACTTGGAAGAGTGGCCTCTACACCTTGCCTGGGTAACACAGTAGAGCTGGCCCTGAAGGTGGAGGTGTGGGAGAACTGATCCTGGGGATGCAAAAGCAGAACTGGCCCCGCCCCTTGCTCATCACTGCAAGGGGTGAACTAGCCAGGGCAATGCTGGAGAGCTCACCCTGGTGGCGAAGACAGGGGAGAGCTGGTGAGCTGGCCAGCCCTGCAACTACCCAGGCCCAGAACCAGGGTTATATGTTGGCCCATCCCAACATCCACCTCATCTGTGATCTGCTGGAACATGGGGGTGGGTGGGTAAGTCCTGTGGACCCAGAGCTGCAGGATTTCCATGACACAGGGCAGTGATGGGATGTCCAGGAAGAGTTCCAGTGAGGGCCCAGCATCGATATGTAGCAGAGACCAGAGGCCTCGAACCAGACCAATGATATTTTGCGATGAATGTCTGCACGTAAAAATATATGGACAAAGGGGTTTACTGTGTGACTCACTGTGTTACAGTGCAGCTTCTATGATGAGATTTCCCCCTTCTTCCTCCCCTCTTTTTTCTCTTAAATTTTATTTTGTTTTATTTTGGGGTGGGGGAGGGAGATGGGTAGAATCAGGAGGCATGATGTGAAAGACACAAAGAATAAATAAAAGTTAAAAAAAAAGACAGCTGGTATGTTCACAGGGAATGGTTGCTGGTGTTGGAGGCTGAGGGGAGACCGAGGGGAGATGGTCTGAGGGATCCACAGGAGGCATGGACAGGGGCAGGGGAAGCTGCCCTGGGGTTCTATTGCAATGCTAGAGGCAACCCTGAGAATTGTGTCTGGTGGAATAGACAGGGTCGGGGAAGATCTGCAGGCAGCCTACCGGGTCTTCAGGCAGGCATCTGCCTTCATGTCTGAAATTGTTTCATTCAACCGTTTGTTGGTGTTTTCACAGACTTCATTAAGAGGTTTATGAATATCTTCTTTGAGGCCCTTTACCATATTCATAATTGCTCTTTTGAAGTCCTTGTCTGTACTTCAGCCATGTTGTGTTTCTCAGGGCCTAGTGTAGTAAAGCCACTGGGTTCTGATGGAGTCATAATTGCTTTGGCTTTTCATGTTTTGTGCTGGGTCTAGGCATCCGGACTTACCATGCTCGAGGTGTTCCTTGATGTTGGTATCTGATCTTGTCTTTTCTGGGTGGGCATTCTAGTCTTCGGTTGCTGTCGCCTTCCCTGGATTCTAGGCCCGTGTGGTGGTGGCTCTGGGTCCCCTGGTGGAGAGTGCTTCTGCAGATCAGTGAGTGGCAGAAAGGAACGGAGACGTCTAGGAGGAAATGCTGAGGGGCCCTGGGAAAGAGCTAGGGGGACTGTGTTCACAGCCAAAGGCGGAGTCCCGGGAACGGTAGTGTGGAAAGAGGAGGCTGCAAGCAGGCTGCTACAGGATTAAGAGTGGGTCTGGAGACAGCATAATGGAAGACAAGAAGGATGGTGGCCATGTCCCACCCAAGTCCCAGCCTAGTATGGTCCCTTGTAGAAAGCGTTTCTGGGAATTTGGAGCTGACATAAAGGACTGGAAGGCTGAGCTGGTAGGAGGGAAAGAGCTAATCTGGGTCTGCACCAGGAGGCGGAGTCACAAGGTAAGACTCCGAACTGGAGCTGGGGGGATGGGAAAAGTGCTCACCTCCAGGTTCAACAACCTGAGTTTGATTCCTGGGACCCACATGAAGAAAGGAGAGAAATGACTCCCACAAGTTGTCCTCTGACCTTTATATGCTCACAAGCATGTGTGTCCACACACAGATAAATGAATAAATGTAAATACATTTTATAGATTTGTTTATGTGTATGGCTGTTTTGCCTGCACATGTCTGTGTACCACGTGTGCAGTGCCTGCAGAGGCCAGAAGAGGGCAATATGTAGCCTTGGAATTGCAATTATAGATGGTTGTGAGCCACTATGTAGGTGCTGGGATTTGAACTCTGGTCCTTTGGAAGAACAGCCAGTGCTCTTAATGGCTGAGCCATATCTCCAACCCCACAAAAAATATTTCTGGGAAGGCATGGCAAGAGGTCTTGCACATCTCTGGGAGCTTCTGGACTCTGAGCTGTTTTTTTGGACTTAGCACCTACCTCTAAGCTGTACTCTCAGCTCTCGCCTCAAAGAAATCTAGACCAGCTGCTTCTCCAAAGCTGTGAGTTGGCCTCCCTCCACTTTCAGACCAGAGAAGAAGGTCAGGCCAAGAAGCATCTAAGTATACTGATGAAGCACACGAGGAAACAGACCTAATGAACAAGCCAGTGGGGAAAATTCAAAAGCAGAACGGAAAGATAACAAGCACCACTAACCATGTTTTCAGATGTCAGGATTGACAGCTGTTGTTTAGCAGTTTCCTCCTAGAATGAAACATTCCACCCTGCAGAAAAGCTCATAATACAGGAAGTAAACAACTCAAAATATCTTCAGCTGTCCCTGAAACTGACCAGATTCACTAGACTCTCCCTCCACAAGTGTATGTGAATGTGT
>CABHPH010053262.1:0-15962 GCA_902168325.1 Peromyscus nudipes | reverse complement strand
ACACACACACACACACACACACACACACACACACACACACACACACACGGAAATAAAACTCCTCATGATCCTATAGTATCTGACCTTCAATTACAAAAGTTTTTTTTTTTTTTTGTATTTTGTTTCCTTTTAAAACATGGAGTCTAGTAACTACTCTAACAACTTTATAGAAACAAATTTTAAACAGTTTGTCTTATTCTTGCTGGAAGCCTAGTTTATTTTGTGTGGTATTCTATTTTTTAATCAATTTTACTTTACATTAAATACTGAAAATATCTCTTACATTCAAAGAGAATGGAACTTTTGATGTAACTCACAGTCAAGTTAATGCTTCTTGAGGTCACTTGGCCTGATATCCTGCTAAGTACTCAACCAGCTTGCTTAACCTGCCTTTAAGAGAACAATGCAAAGACCAGCCTTACTTGCCATGAATTTTCCATGTAATCAGCTTTTACAACCTAAGCTAATTCATAGCTTTATTCTTGAGTTATGCATTCTTCTGTGCCCATGATCCAAAGAGCAATGTGTGCGCATACATATGTCTGTTATAGTAATCATTCAGTGAAAAGAATAAACAGGTTGAAAGAGGTCTTATGCAACAAATATGTGCCATCAAAGTTGGAAATGACATAAGCTATTGCTTCAAAATTGGTCTTTTTGTAGTAAATCCCCTGTAAAACTGTTAAAATTTCCTATGCAGTATTTCCTGTTTCTACTCCATGTGATGTCTTCTGTGCTGTTCAATAATTCCAGAACAAAGCCCTTTGCTAGAGACAAGGCAACACACAGCTAATAGAAACATTTCAGATATATATCACAAACAGGCTACCAGCCAGCCAGAAACCACAAACTACAGACAGAGGGAAGACATAGGGGGAAAAAGTGGAGAATCCAGACTTGGGCTTGGTTTTGGTAAAATTAATTCAAAAGGAAGTGTTGAGTTTTCTTTTCTTAATGCAACACCAACACAATTTGGTGTCTAGAAGATTATCTTTAAAATGTTTTACTGACAGACACATTCACATTGAAATAAAGATGTGTGCAATGACTTGATATCTTATTGTGGTGAATTGAATGAGAATGTCTCTCATAGGCTCTGATTTCAAACACTTGGTTCCCAGTCGATGCTGTCTCAGGGGTATTATGGAGACGTGGCCTACTTGAAGGAAGCATATAATGGGGGTGGACTTTGGGAGTTTATAGCCTCATCACACTTCTATTTCAAGCTCTCTGTTTCATTTTTACTATTGAGGATGTGAAATGTTAGCTTCTTTTAGTCTTCTTGCTGCTGTGTGCCCCCTTCACTTATGGACTGACCCTTTGAAAATATAGGCCTTAAATAAACTCTTCTATCATTACTTGCTTTTGTTCATAATACGTTGTTACAGCAACAGATAGTAACGAATGTACTTATCAACAATAAGAAATCATTCAAATGAATGACAGACCAAATGTCCACAAATGGACACATAAATGAGTCATAAAATAATCAGAAATTGAAATTCTACATAACCATAAAAATAGAAGATCTAAAATATGAATGTACACAAAACTTACATTTTTAAAATTAAATTTAAAATGAATGGGAAAAGCAAATATTATTCAAAAAAGTTAAAAATGCAAAACAATGTTATTTATTATTAACAAATGTCTAAACGTGTTGTAGCAGGTAAGTTGTCAACACTGAATAATAGGGAGAAGGAATGGAATTAATTCCAGAAATTTATTAATTGTAACCTAAGATGGATAACTTGTGGTGAGGCTTTGAAAGGCCAATGATGAATTACAGCATATTTGACAAATACTCAGTATCTAATAGTGTTGGCTAATACTCACATACATGGAAAATGTCTTCATTATGAATTCTCTATATTTTCCTTGTATTTTGAACAGTTTTAAATAAATAGAGAAAAATAATTGGATAAAATATCTAGGAAAATATGATCAATTTTTAATACCTGTATGAAAATGTCATGAAGTAGCAAATTATCAAATACAGTGAACATATACAATTAAAATTTAAAAACAAAACATGACGCTTAGACCAGACAAGTTCCATGTTACAAGTAGATTAGTCTGTCAGCCCAAGAGAAGCTAAGTTTCTGCAACTCACTGCTAGGAACTCTTTGCTCATAAAGTCTTCTATTATTTCTCCCTCTGAGTTGAAGGGGGAGAAATGTTTATAAGACAATATACAAATAATAAATAGTATTTAACAAAGCATCCTAAATGGTAATATAACATGTAACATTCAATTTTCAATATAAGAGCTGATTTCTCCCCTGGATTATTCCTTGGTAACCCAGGTTCAAAACAAACTAGAAATTTTTGAGACATTAGAGATTAACAATATCCATACAATATTTCATCCACTCAACAAATATCTATTGACGACTTATAGTGTTCAAGCTAATGTGCTAAATGTTACAGAGAATGTTAAGAAATGTCCGCTGATTGCTTCAAAGTAGCCTGCAAGATTATAACGAAGTGAGTCACATTAAAAATAAAAGTTCTGATGCAGGTTATTATGGGATAGATGGGCAGAGAGATGGCTCAGTGGGCAAAGGCTCTTGCTGCTTGATAACCTAGGTGTGATCTCAGGGATGCACACATTAGAAAAATTTAACTGACTTCCATAAATTGTTCTGTGACCTCCACATGCATACAGTAACTGAGTAAATATAAACATTTTTGATATGTGCTCAGTGAATACATGACAGATGGGGGAAAGCTATCCAGCATGAACAGACCTCTATTATTGCATAGACTTCTATCCTATTAAATATCAGTACCTATTTATTATCTGCCTTGCTTTTTTAAGTGTTTGCTTGTAGTTGTTTTATTATGCAGACAAAGTTTCCTCTACTGAATTTCCAATAATTTTGTATGTATACGTTTAGCATGTTTATATCTATCCTGAAACCTACATTAAAAATCCCTTGTATATAGGTAAATCTCAATTGAGCTGGATTGTCAAGAGGCTTACCACTAGAGCTTTGTGGGCCTGATGAAGACCCTCAGCCATGACTGTCATATATAGGAGATGCTTAAGTTTTCAGAATACCTATGTATCTACAAAGTCACCATTACCACTTATTTAGTGAACACAGACAAACACATTGCTCCTTTGTGTATATGTATGTGTGTTGTGAGTGGTGTACTAACAGGTATATATGTTACATGAATTTCTAATTACAGGCTTGAATTTTTGAAATGGCTCATTCTAGTTGATTCTATCTCTATCTGTACAAGTAACAAAAACAATGTTCCTAAGTGCTAAATGCCTAAGGCCTGTCCAACATGTATCAGGGTAGCTATTCAAACCTCTTCCAGCTGGTCTCATAAGAGAGCTCCTTGCTCTGCACAGCATGCTCACTACCTCTTCCACTTCTATATCCATCAGCTGAATGCACAGCTGAACTTCGTTTGGCCTCTTAGAAACATGCATATAGACCAACTCAAACTCCTTGCTGTTTTGTCTGTAGAATGACACTATGAGTTTTGACTTTAGTTTTTCTGAAAAAATCTTATTGAAAAGCAAATATGCAAACAGGGAGATCAGAAATAATGCAAGTCAATTGTATTAACTAAATATAAATATTGATTTTTATCTATGAATGGGGCTAGAACAATCTGTCAACCATACTTAGCAAATAATGGTAATAAATGATGATTTAAACAAAATTTAATAATAAATGTTTCAGTCAATGATCAAATTCAGCAATGTGACAGGAAAGTACCTGTGTGACCCTATCACTGAGTGTGAAGCCCAGTACCAGCAGACTTTGGCTTTATGGGATCCAATGGTTTTGGCCAAGCCACAAAGCTAACAAACATGAGCCTACAATGGAAGAACACTGAAACCCTAGCATGAATATCTACATAATACATCTCCTTTTCTTGCTTTGTGTACTATGTTCTTTGCCTGCAATAAAGGTGTTTAGTGATCACAGTTGAATCCTTTTATCAACCAAATAAAGGAACTAGCGGGTGAGCACATCCCATAGGAAATACTTAAAACATTGCTAATGTCATGGTCTGAAAGATGTTTGGCATGAAAAGATGACACAGGCCTACCTCCAGTCAGTGGGTAATGAGAGCTCATGATTCCAGGGGACTGAGAAGGAACCCTCAAGAATGAATATGAAAGGTGCAAGGTAGGGAATATACTCCAGTGAAATTAATAATAATTCTCCATGGATGCTGTGGGGCTCATGCTCCTTGGGAACAGCCCAGATTCTCAGGAAGGTCAACCTGCAATTCCAAGGGATCATTCTTACCCCAAATCTCCACATATGAATTGATAGAAGGAAGACTGTTTTGGATTCGCTCACTTAATTTTGGGGCTGGGATATCCCAATAAACTTCATGCAGATAATCTTATCTTTCAAATCTTGACATCCCCCCGCCCACCCCCCCCGCCACACACACATATACAGAGAAAATCTGACATGGGGCAGAAAGAGGGAGATAATCCTCCTGTTAGGAGGCCACACTCTAGTTTGGCCACAACTCAGAGAATGAGTGCTGGATGTGTTTGGCAAGGCATGCTGGAGCTAAATCACACAAGCCCTTCATTAAGAAGCTAAACTGTTTAGATTTTATTTAAATTTCATCAACAAATGATGAAAAGTCATTATAATCCCTATCAAGGGAAGAATACTATCAAGTTTACTCACAGAAAATTAAACTGGCAGGCTTGTTGAGCAGGGATGGCCAAAGTAAGGTGTCTGCAGCCCACCTCAAGATGATAACACATGAAAAGGGAAGTGAATGCTTTTGAAATAGAAAACTGGAAGAAAATTAAAGTAGGCTTTACTAATGCGCACATTTGATTTAAACCCAGCACCTCCATAAGGTTAGTACAATATGAAGCAAGGAGTTTTCCTTTGGAAGGTAGAAGTATTAGCATTTGCCAGGAGAGTCACTTTGAACTTATTGTTGCTTGTCCATGTGAGCTAATATATTAGAACTTATATAATGGGATAAATAAAGTTATTCATATTTTATTGAGTAACAGTTATAGTGGTCTTTGCCAAATGGACCACTGGGTAAGTCTATCGCACAAGGAACATATAGATTTAAGGAAATAATAATAATAATCACATCACAAGTAAAGAGCAAGGTCATTAAATACAGCTTTTCCTTTTACTACAAGATCTTTTCCGCTCCATAACAAGATTAAACTTTAAACAAATAACTACTCAGACATCATAACAAATCAGAAAAAAATGAGAACATCAGATATATAACTTTGTAAGAGATTTGTGTCTTTTCCATTAGCTCTGCACTATGCCCTAAGAATCCTTGTGCCTTAAAATATTGATGAGTGGTGCCATAATAGATTTGTAAGCCTTTAAAAATATTGGGTTTGTCTTTCTTATCTTTTAATTCCAGTTGTTGTTTCAGTCCGGTGATATATACATTCATGGGGAAGCAGATGTATGTATTTTATAAATTTGAGGGTTTGCCTCTCAAAGTATAAATGGCACCATCACAAAGACCTGAGAACCACAACCTTGAATGGATGGGTTGGAGGAAAAGAGAAACAAGTTTCCATTCACATTAGGTTTGAACTATCAGCTGGGTTCATTCAGAATTCTGTAAAACTAAAACAGACCATAAATATGATAGACCACCAAACAACCTTCTGAACGCTGCTCAAAATATGTGTGTCCATGCCATTTGATCACCAAACAACCTTCTGAATCCTGCTCAAAACATGTGTGTCCACACCATGTAGACCTCACAACAGACTTATAAACTAAGTACCCATATTTGAGATGAGTAAAAATGAGGCTTTACTTGGCTAGATATTATGTGCAAGGCCACAAATGCAAGAAGAGGCAGATTGAAGGTACAAGCACAGAACTGCCCAACTCCAAACATATATCTAAATGGGTTTGATACAGAGTGCTCATCTGTGCACCCTAGTGAGACCAATTCACTGCAGCCATATGCTCACTGCGGCCGAGTATTTGAGGAGTGTGGAGCACATGAGATACCAACAGGAGGGAGATAGAAAAAGTCGGGGATTGGCATGCTGGGGTTAATTAATAGGCATAATCTTGAGTGGCTACAAACAGTGTGGTACTGGAATCTTACCCAGAAGCAATTTATAGCTGGTGGCAGAAAGGAGGTGATAAGTGGGGACTGGGGCCAAGAAAATGAAGAATGCTAGAATTATAAGGAGCAACAACGACAACAAAGATAATTCTGGAGTTGAGATCAGAGTGTGAAAGGAGATGGTACCAGAAAGATTTAAATAGGAAAATTAAGAGTGCATTAGAGCCATAGTTTAAAAAAGATATATTCTGAGATGTGAACATCAAACTCTCACTGACTACATACAAGTTCAAGGGATGCTGGGCTGATGATGTGGCTATCTGAAGATGCAGGTATTAAACAGATGTGGAATGGGGGGTGCAAGCATAGAATCCCAACTTTGGGAGATGGAAGTTGGAGCTTCAAGAGTTCAAAGTCACTCTTGAGTACACAGTGAGTCTTAGGACATTCTGTTCTACTTGAGATCTTGAGTTGGTGGGTGGGCACTGATACAGGTACAAGTACCTTCTCCACCACTAAACATGGAACTCAATCTGCTATATTGCCATGAAGTAGAGATTATTACCATCCCTTTGTAAGAGATTGTTAAATACAAGTCAGAAGCACAAAGCCAATGGAACATTCTTCACTAAGACAAGAGCATAGTAAGCTGGAGACTCAACAGAACACTGTTGTGAAGGTTAACAGAGTGATAGCACAACTTCCCTCTCTGTGTCACTGGAGCTCCCTTCTGGGAGGAGGAGGAGGAGGAAGCTGGCAGGCCCCATTAATTTTTGTAGAGTTACAGTCCCTCTCCTTTTCTCTGCAGAAGTGGTTTTATTTCTTCCCTTGCCTCCTCGACTCCATGTCCCTCTTCAGTGATAAGAAAACAATGGAGAAAATTAGATGTTGAGAAAAGGGGAAAAAAAGTTGACAATATCCTGAGAAACAATAACAAGATATCTTAAAGACTGACAACACCTATCAGGCAGCAAACCTTCTATGAACACACGGTATGAAGGAAGCATCTCACAGTGCGAGGAATGCCCAGGGGCTTGGGTTCAGCTTGTCCACTAAGATCTTCCCCAGAGAATTCTCGCTCTATCAGTGTCTGCTTGGAGAAGCCCTGGCTAGCAGCCCTGAAGGCCTGGCCAGCAGGTCAGTTCTCTCTTCCTTGATCTTTCCAGTCATAAAAAGAATTCCTCCTTCTCAATTGTCAAAGTATTTACCACCCTCCTGGAACTGTTCCTATTGAACATTTTATCATAGAAATTGGTCTCCTCAGTGTCTGTCTCCAACTTTACATTTAGTGAACACCAAGTGCAGAGCAAAGGAACTCAGGAATGTCAGGCTTCTCATGGAAACTGGAGTGTAATTGGGAAGGCAAAGCATTGTGCACACCAGTTACTCAGACTATTAGTCATCAATGGTCAGGAGATAGTTGAGGGTCTGGAGTAGGAGCAAGGGCCTGAATTCTGAAGGATGACTAGGAAGTGGCAGTTTAAGGTAAGGGGGTCCAATGTGTCAGACAGACTCAACTGGGTCTGCAAATGCCATGGAGACTGAGGCCTCCCAATGGGACCAGAGGGAAGATAAAAGGGTGCATTCAGACTGCAAAGGAGAAGGAAGTTAACAATCTAAAAACATGTAGGCAGTATTGGGGTTAAAGTATTATCTCAATACATATGTATGTGCATATAGATACATGTATATATCAACAAGTTAGAAAGAGACCATGAATTTGAAAGAGTAAGGAGGGGTATATGGGAGGGTTTTGAGACTGGAAAGGGAAGGGGTGAATGGTGTAATTATAGTCTCAAAACATAAAAGAAATAATTTAAAAATTCTTATGTTGAGTAAAATAAGAATATAACCACAAAAACAGCATGATGGTAAGACGGGCCTTACTCTTTGAGAATAGAGGCCACATCTTTCACATTTCTGATTTAAAATAACCAGATATGGTACGGGAGGACTTCAGAAACTATTTCTTGAGTGAGGTATCCCTTGACTCATTCTACTGTTTTCCATCATTTAACACCTTCCTCCTTTGTTTGTGGGTTTGGGATACCTGACCCTTGAAAGGCTTTAGCTTATAGATATTCATGTAAAGGGGGATAAAACAGACTAGGCAGAAATATGTTAAAGTTCAATGAAAATGCCTTCTTATTCAACAGAAGAGCATGTAGACTGCTATGGAGAGGATGAATTACTGTTCGGCAAGATGCGGATTTGGGAAGCCACAGCAGCTTTTCTGACAACATGAAAGAGAGGAAGCAACATGTTTTTATTTTTTCTTTATTCTACATCTGGACACCTCCAGAATAAACACCTTTGCACTGTTGGCTAATGTTGGAGAGCATCATACCCCTCTGTTCATTTTTGTCTTGAGGGATGGAGAAAGGCACTTATCATTAACTGTTTAAAATAAGTTTTGCTTTCTATTTATTTTGAGCATACTGTGAGGTAACATCTCAAATATTCATTTTAAGTCTAGAATCTATTTAGGGATCCTGACTTCGAAATGAAGAGGAAGGTGAATGGGGTGAAGGGGCAAGCATGGTTGAGACAGAAGGTTCTTAAAAAGTCAGGGGAAACAGATCTGATTCATATGTAAAATACTGCAGGACATGTTTTTCAGACCAATGGGTGACCCTGTGATCTCCCAGAAGAAAATGAATAGCCACTCAGGAGCTCAGAGGAGACAGCCAGGTAGAGCTGATTGCTTCCCATGATATTAAATTGATGCCTTTGTCTGAACGGCCACCTATAGGTCACAAGTTATTGCTTGTAGAAGCAACTTAATTATGCTTGCCAGTACCTTATAGAGAAGCTAGCACCAGTAAAGCAGCATGGCATTTCCCGTTCTCTGTTTAAGCTTATTTCTGTTTCTAGTGAGTGGCCAGTGCCTGGGAAGAATGAAAAATCACCCTTCCTGGTGCCCTGTTTAATTAACATTCCTTTAAAAAAAATCCCTTGTTGCCAGAGAATGGCTGCACTTTGGCAGAGGAGATGTGATGTGACGTTGCTGGTGTGGCTCTGTGCCAGTTGTGTCAATCTTGACCCCTCAGAGGATGATTGGCAGAGAGAGTGGAGCTAAGCTTCTGTGCCCATTCAGTCCCCATCTTCTGCTGGAGTTGGCAAACACTATAGTACTATTGTTTAAGGATCAACTGTCTGTGCAGTTGGACTGAGACCACAAACTTCTTTTACACAAGACAGCACCCAACACCAACAATGGCTTCCCGAAATCCCTGGCCTTGCGCAGAGCTCTAGCGGTGGCGCAAATGACAGAAATATTATACTAACAATCTTTTTCACATACATACATGTTTTCTTTACTATTGCGAAACCCTTAGAACTCCTCACAGTCACAAGATTCAAAACAGCATTCCGCTCATGGGCCATTTGTATAGCACACTAATAAATAAAATATTAATAACAATTTAATATACTCATAGACATAAAGAATTTTAATGTACCTTTCAATAAGTTATAAGAAAGGAAATAATTCTGTTTCATTGGTAATTCTTAATTAAATCTTAAAATAAAACAAGCTAGATGTGATTATCATTAAAAATTTTTATTTAGTTTTTACTTTTTATTAAGATTTAGGATTTTAAAATAATCCCTTTTGGGTGGAGATATAGAACATTACTTTAAGTTTTCTGTAACTTCAAGTATGATTTTATGTTTAAAAAAAGAACTAAGGATCAGTTCAGCAGAATATGTCCCTCACTGCTGAAGTATTGGCTATACTGATCAATTCTTGGGGAGGGAAATAATTGTCTCCAGTGGTACCCACCAATGAATCCACCAAGCTCCAACGGACGCTACCAATCCAATGGTCAAGCAGATGGCCTTGTTTAAACTCAATACAAGTCTGAGAAAGGGGCTGGTAGGAATGGAGGTTATTGATAGAGGTGAGAGGGGAATGTGTGAGGGAAGAGACTAATCAGAATACATTGTGTTCATGTACGCAATTGTGAAAGCAGCAAAATTAATATATTTTAAGACTACCTCTTAGTTACTCATAATTAGAAATAATCTATCACTAAAAACGTTAACTAAACCAATATCATTAAAGAACTCCCTGACATGCTCTAAAATAAAATTTAAAATAATATTTTTATAGACTATCAATAAAATAACTAACAAAAAGCAAAATGAGGGTTGGGGATTTAGCTCAGTGGTAGAGCACTTGCCTAGCAAGCGCAAGGCCCTGGGTTCGGTCCTCAGCTCTGGAAAAAAAAAAGAAAAAAAAGAAAAATGAGACAAGCTAGTGAGTAAAATGGCTTACCAATGGAAACCTACAGCGGCTAAAATAATGTTGGGCTAAACTCAGTGATCTCAGTAGACCATTCTGAGTGGGCTTACTGCCCTCCAGGAGGGGAAAGGGTTGACAAACAATGTACAAAATAAGCTGGAAAATGAAATCACAATATATCATATATATATGTGAAATTATTTTAAAAGCTACATATTTTTATTTTTAAAATTATTTATAGTTAGTTGACAGCTCTGCATGCTGGGGAGAAGCTCAGAGCCTTGCCATTGTGAAGGTTGTGGACACTGATATTATGGGGTCACTTGAATATGTAAAGGAGTTTCAGCCCGGATGTTACTATTAAAGACTACAGCTCTAAATTGTAGAGAACTTTGGCATCCTCAGAAAATGTGCATTAGTACAGTTGGCACAATTGAAGAAGTCGTGAAACTGGTGATGTTTTTACCCATAAGAAAAGGATAGATAACATTGTCACTTGTGTGTAAAGTTTTGGACAGCTACATAATACAGATTTAAATCAAAAATGACAGATGCACTGACTTGAAACATAATGGCTGCTGAAGTGAACCTGTATGCCTTTTAGGTTAACTATTGAGTGGCTTAGGAATTGCTTTCAGGTGCAGAAAGCGTGTCAAGCTCTTGGTCAATGCTATAGCAGGAAATAGTGTTTATTGCTCAGTACTCTCCGAGGATGGTTCATTTTCCTACAGGGAAACCTTAGACTAGTGGTGATCACAACCTGACTTTTAAGTTGATATTCCCTGATTCCAGACTTGACCTTGTTGAATTTGCAAGCATAGTGAATGTTTCATAGGCCAGTATGAAATAATTAGCTATAATTTTGTAAAAGAAAATGTAATTTATCTTTAAGTTGTATGTTTAATATTTTTCCTGAAAACCTAGAAACACATTAAGTGCATAGAAAAACCAAAATGGGATTGCTAGTGTTCTATATAGCAGATGGTGGAACTCTATATGAAGGGAATCATTGTAGCAATTGAGTGTTTTCCAAGGGTAGATAATGAGATACATCGACTGACTTTTTTACTTCTAGAGTGTATCTTTTCTTTAGAAAAGAGCAAATGTAAGAATCCCTTATTTAAAGAAATAGTGGCCCAATATTCTACATACTCTACAACTTTTGTCCCCTGCCCATCTATCACCACCAAATAAATCTAGATAGACAGATAAAATGTAAATAAACATATAATTATCCTATTTGTTTAAACCATGCAAGACTAAATGTTATGAGAACAGATAAATTGATAGACATGCAGGTTGTTGTGAGCAGCACCTACAGCACCCTCAAAAGGAAGCCAGGAGTCAGCAGAATCTAGTTGTTGGTATTTTAATCATTAGGGAAGTGTAGTCTAGAAAAACTCGTTGTGCGGACTTTCAGAAAGGAATTAGTACCAAATTAAAACAAAACAAATTCAAAAAACAAAGGAAAAACAGAATCCATAGTCTGTTTATGTAGCCCAACTCCTCCTCAGCATGGGGCCTGCCCTGGGTGTGCTTGATTTGGGAGGAGTTTGGGAAGGGAAACAAACGTGATTATATTTAAAATTTTATATTTTAAATATATTTAAATTTATAAATTTAAAAAGTCAACGCATACAAAAAATGAATTAGTGTTATATACAAATAGTTTGGCTGATATGTATTTGAAATGTTAATGTTGCCATACAAATCAAGAAAAAGTAAAGATTTTTTTTAAAAAAACAGTATATATTTCACAAGTTCCATAAAAACTTCAGGACTCAAAGCTATGTCCTACCATGCCAACTCCATTTGGGTGGTCTAGTCTCAGCCTGAAACTTTATTTGCTGTGATATATCATGTGGTTTTTTATTTTACAACTGTAACACTAACTTCACTTGTTTTTGTTCCAAAAAGGAATTTCATGCTTAACTTGCTTTTCTTAATTAAACTTCCTTTAGCAGTTCCTAATATGTGTATTATTAAAACTCATTAGACCCATTCACATGGGCCTGTCATATTTGGCTCCACATTCATATATTGAAGTGCTTCATATATAGGAAGAAAATTAAATAATAAATACAGAGACTTGAACATTTCCTGAGTGTCAGGATGAGAGAGTGACTGCAAGGCCCATAAGGTTTCACACAAAGGAGGCATTACTGCTGAATCTCACATGCTGACACATCCCTGATCTATAAACCCTGTGGTAATGGCAGCAGTAAAGTGCCCTTCCATTGAGGAGAATTTCTCTCTTACATGCAATGGAAATAGGCACAGAAGAGATTATATTGACTGCTATAAAAAGAATTCATATAAAACCCCCCAAAGTTTAATGTCTAATAATTTCAAATGCCTGGAGTGATTTACTAGTTTTCTCTGACTTTAGTTAAGCTTTGACTTGGCAGTCTTTTTTTCCCCCCTTCCAACAGATATGCTACTAAAAGGGAACATGGGTTTTTCTTTACCATTCTCTTCCTTCCTTCCTTCCTTCCTTTCTTCCTTCCTTCCTTCCTTCCTCCCATCCTTCCTCCCTCCTCCCTCCCTTTCTTCCTCCCTTCCTCCTTCTCTCTCTCTGTTTTCTTTTTGTAGAGGGTAGTAAAATATCCCACATTCTTTTATAGCAATATAATAATAACTGATATTAGTCAACATGGTTTGTCCCCATCAGAAGAAGAACACCTAAAACAACATGTTGCTATGAAAGAACCCTTCTTGGAGAGAGCGGGGAATGCTGCTATCTCATGGCCATCAAGTACCAGCTATGCCAAGCTCTTACAAATTATCTTTTAAGAAGTAAAGAAAAGTATGAAAGTATATTCTAGGTTCATTGAGGTGTTCATTAATTCCATCTTTATTTTTCTGGGCTTTGCAAATGTTAAAGATTAAACACTGAAATTTCAAATTCACATAAAGGTAGGCTTTTTATTGCACGTCCCATAAAGCAAAAGAGATATAAGTTTTGTATTACAGATAATATATGCTAAATTTCAATAATGCAGAAAAGTAAGATTTCCTCTTTCATAGAGCTTCCACTTAAAAGCTGGTAGACTTTCCTTTAAGAAGGCGGGGTGGGGGGGCAATAACACTGAAGTAAATATGGTTAATCATCTCAAAATCATGGAAGCTGCAGCCAATACATCAGTAATTTCTGGATTTTAGGCTAGTTAGACAACGTGGAAGAAGATAGAAATTCCCAGAGGAACGCAATATCCATACTCACACCAGTAGCTTTGGAGAATCAAATACTATGTCTTACCACTTACATTAAGAACCATATTTGCAATTTTTAGCAAGAATTGTGAACTTCTAACCTTTTAGTCCAAATTACAAATCTTGTGTCATTCTGATATAAAGTAAAAGGAACCAATCAAGGATACTGTGTTCCTTTGAATAATCATCACATATGTGCTGGGGAAGATAGGGCAACGTGTAGTTAATTGACAAATCGAACCCTGCAATGACTCACCAGTTCGGTAAGTGGTCCACTCTACTTGTCAAACTACTTGGCGCTTGTGCTCATTAACTGGTTGTGGCTGTGAATTCTGAAGTGTGGTCTGTGGTTCTCTATAGGCTCCTTCCTTTGCTATTGGTTGTCCAACACGGATATACTCTTCACAGGTTTATAAGACTTACTGTGGAAACACTACCAACCCCCCAAGCAGATGATACAAAGAGAAGGTCAAAGTTGGCACCTTCTCTTTCCCACCACCCAAAGAGAGCATAATGAAGCCTTAGAAAATATCAGCTACTCTTCACAGGAAAAGATTCTCCAGCTACTATAGAGGTCTGTTAGCTAACTCACCCTCATCCGCAGTCTGAGACACTCAATCATTAGTTCACTGGTTTCTGAATATGCAAATTAATCCTTCAAAGGACTCCCATTTTATATTTCAAATTTTTATCTATTTTATGTCAATAATTGTAGTCTTTCTGAGTTAGCCTCAAGAGAGAAATATTAACCCATCTACCACTTAACGTGCTTTATTTATTTGTATTATCAATTAATATTATTCGTTTTGATTAAATTGGATGTTAAATAACCCTGGGCTGTGTGGCTAGGAGCAGTGGCTAGAATGTACCAACACACAGAACACCCATTCTTCTCCCTCCAAGGCACACAAACCACGTGACAGAGAAGCATGAAAAAGAGGCAGAGCCAGCCCCTGAGATAGCTGCAGAAAACGAATGCGCTTGTAGAAACTCTTCCTTGTGAATCTATTATTTTAGAAAGGTTTAGTCAAAGCCCACAGAAGCAAGAAACAGCCAAGTTTCCACTTTAAAATTCCTGGGACATAAAAGTTTTCAACTTGGCAACTGAATCTTAAAAATACAAATTTCAAATGCTAGCTTCAGAATTCAGTTTAAAAACACAGGGACAAATCCAGGACGGAAGTTGGGAAGACTCCTCTTTCCATCGCCAACAGGCATGGAGTACTTGAAGTCTGTCAAATAAATATTGGAGGAGATGAACTCAAATGACACTGAGGCGTGGTCTCTGGTGAGTCCAGACTTTAAGGCGTCTTTAACGTTAAAACTATAGCAGTATCTGCACACATTTCACCCTCTACCAACACAAATCCTGGGGAAATAATGCTTTCTTTGGGAGACTAAAATACACCAGATGCAGCATTTTTCTCCTGACAATTACCTATCTTCATTTTATTTCAGAGCATTTGAGTGCTTGATGAAAGCAAATGCATTGGCCTTCAATAGAAAAAGGCCAACTGAAAGACACTGAAGTGTGAGGGGATGTGAGGGGTTTAGTCTTTCTAAGCCACCTATAGACACTTCTATACATTCATAAATACTTGCATAGTATATATTATTATCCAAATATAATTTGCTGGAGCTGTGTGGACCTCAAATTTGGGCGAGAATAATGTCCTTTTCCGGATTTCAAAGCAACTTTTACTTTCCTAAGTCAATTAATATTTACACATTTGAAAGATTAATTTTAATTACCTCTGGCGAAATCGATTTCCTTCTGAGAGCACAGAGTTTTTATTTTGTTGTTTTTTATTTTTCCTTGAGAGCTACAAAATTTCTTTAACTGAAAAAAATGTTTTAACCTAAATTCAGCTACAAGAAAATCTCTAGAAACACAAGCGCTCACAGCTCACTGGGAAGGAAAAGCCCAGAGTCAGGAGCAGGGCAAGGCAGGCTGGAATCACAAATGCAGCTGGCTGCCTGGTGCTTATGCTAGGCTGGGCCCCGGGCTGAAACGCTGCAAAGAGGCCCATCTAACTCAAGAAAGTTAAGTCTGACGGTATTATGCAAAGTCCTACAAGGAAGTCACGAGATAACCTGTGTGGCAGAATCCCACTTCTTTCTCCTGGATCAGATGCAGTAACTGTAACCCTTTAGTGTCTGAGAGAAGGGGGAAGTGGGGAAGGGCACAGAGAAACAGAGGGAGGGAATATCGGGGCTTGTGAATAAGACCACCCTCCCGCTGACCGCATCCCCAGCGAAATTCCTCAGGAAGCTTAGACAGCGGGGAAACTGGGCCGAGGCAGCGCGACGTGGACCGGAGCTCTCCCCCACCCCTGAGCAGGATTTTCTAAAGCACTGGCTGCCTCCTCTCCTTAAAGTATCCCTAGGAGAAAAATCACCGGTCCAAGAGGGAATCTCACAGCTGAGAGATTTTTTT
>CABHPH010053253.1:0-15192 GCA_902168325.1 Peromyscus nudipes | reverse complement strand
CTGCCTATCATCTGCTTCTTATATTCTTTCTACACCTCAGTCATGATGTTCCCCGAGCCTTAGAAGGGGTGGTGTTGTTTAGGCCTGAGTACTCAACAGTTACTTATTCTCAGCTATGAGTCTTTTCTCACTGCTATTCATTATAAAAAGAAGTTTCCTGAAGGCTGAAAATACCATGTGTGTATGGGTATAAATATAAATACAAATATTTAGAAAGTGATTTGATGCCATGTTCATTTAGCAAAACAACATTAGAAAACTCAATGAGTTTGTTTTTTTTAAACAAGCTTTATAGTTTCAGGCATTAATTTCCTTCTGTCTGTGGAGCAGGTCTCACATTTATCACAGAGTGGGTTAGGTACCCTCATAATACTCATCCACTATTTCACCAGTGAACACATCCTGGTAGGTAGGTGGTATTAAAGGACACAAGGTCAACATCTGAGTGAAAGTATTGATGAGTTTTGTATTGGTGAGTTTTCTCCCCTAGCATCCTATATTGTATCTTCTGGCACAATATATGTTAGCCAATAGGGAGGAATCTTCCAGTTAAGTTCCAGCTTGATTTGTTTACGTTATGCAGTCAAGGTATGTGATGTCTTCAGCTATAGAGTTTTACTGTCTAGTGTAGTGGAATATTATTTTAAAGTGTGTTACTTTTGTTTATATTGCATTTGTTTAACTCTGTGAAGCTGTGTTACTGTGCCTGTCTAAAACACCTGATGGTCTAATAAAGAACTGGCCAATAGGGAGGCAGGAGAAAGAATAGGAGGGGCTGGCAGGCAGAGAGTATAAATAGAAGGAGAAATCTGGAAAGGGAGATCCAGAAGGAGCTAGAGAAGAGGAGGACATCAGGGGCCAGTCACCCCACCACCCAGATACACAGCAAGCCATAGAGTAAAAGTAAGATTTACAGAAGTAAGAGAATGGGAAAAGCCCAGAGGCTAAAGGAAGATGGAATAATTTAAGTTAAGAAAAGGTGGCTAGAAACTAAGAAGAACTTAAAGAAAATGTGGTACATATACACAATGGAGTACTACTCAGCAGTAAAAAACAATGACATCATGAATTTGTAGGCAAATGGATGGAACTAGAAAATATCATCCTGAGTGAGGTAACTCAGACTCAGAAAGACAAACATGGTATGTACTCACTCATAAGTGGATACTATATGTAAAGCGAAGGATAACCAGACTACAACCCACAGCCCCAGAAAAGCTAGCTAACAAGGAGGACCCTAAGAGGGATGCATGGATCACCCTGGGAAGGGGAAATAGATGAGATCTCCATGAGTAAACTGGGGATGAGGGGTGGGCGATGGAGGGTAGGGGATGGGGGATAAGAACATAAGGGAATGGGATGGTTGAGCTGGAACAGGGACAGAGTGGGAGAGCAAGGAAAGAGATACCATGATAGAGGGAGACATCATGGGGATAGGGAGAAACCGGGTGCTAGGGAAGTTCCCAGGAATTCACAAGAATGACCCCCAGTTCAGACTACTAACAATAGTGGAGAGGGTGCCTGAACTGACCTACCCCAGTATCAGATCAGTGAATACCCTAACTGTCATCATAGAGCCTTTCTCCAGTAACTGATGGAAGCAGGTGCAGAGATCCACAGCCAAGCGCCAGGCCGAGCTCCAGGAGTCCAGTCGAAGAGAGAGAGAAGAGGGATTCTATGAGCAAGGGGAATCAAGACCATGATGGGGAAACCTACAGAGACAACCAAACCAAGCTAGTGGGAACTCATGAAATTTAGACCAACACCTGCGGAGCCTCCACAGGACTGGACTAGGCCCTCAGCTTAAGCAAGACAGTTGTGTAGCTTGATCTGCTTAAGGGACCCC
Source organism: Peromyscus nudipes (assembly GCA_902168325.1). Classification (NCBI taxonomy): domain Eukaryota; kingdom Metazoa; phylum Chordata; class Mammalia; order Rodentia; family Cricetidae; genus Peromyscus; species Peromyscus nudipes. The sequence goes on along the minus strand of CABHPH010053253.1, from coordinate 13,346 downwards.
CTGACAGTAGGATCAGGATCCATCTCTAGTGCATGAGCAGGCTTTTTGGATCCCACTACCTATGGTGGGACACCTAGCACAGCCTTGAGGCAGGGGAGGGGCTTGCACCTGCCTTTACTGAATGTACCAGGCTCTGCTGACTCCCCATGGGAGGCTTTACCTTCTTGGAGGAGGGAATGAGGGGGGGTGGGGGGAGGCTGGAGGACTGGGAGGAGAGAAGAGGGGGATCTGTGATTGGTATGTAAAATGAATAAAAAAATTTCTTAATTAAAAAAAAGAAGAAAAGCTGGCTAGAAACTAAATTGAGCTAAGGCCGGGAATTCATTAGTAATAATAAGCCTCTGTGTGTGATTTATTTGGGACCTGGGTGGTGCCCCCCCCAAAAAAAAGAGTAAAAAACAATAACAACACTTTGGTGTCCAATTTGGGGCTCAAATATCCATCTAGAGCCTGAGAAAGCTAAACAATAACAACAAAAGAGGGATACAGCTCCTTTAAGAGTTTCTGCCGGTCACTGAGCCCTTGAGCAGCTAGTACGTTAGGTTAGGTGGGAACAAAAAACTAAGTTAAAACACCTGCTGCAGTGCAAGCATTGGCATTCTAGAGTTCTAGGAAGGTTGAATGCAGTTCCTAGTCAGACAAACCTTTTAACTGCTTGGTTTTCACAACCCGAGAAGTGGGAGGAGCCAGCTGAGATGGGTGCGGAGGAGGATCCAGGTGTAGGTTAGCAGTTCACAGGTTTGCTTAAATGGTAAAAAAAGGCTAAAAGATATGCAGTAAAAGAGGTCCAGACGGAAAAACCTCTAAACAGGTTACAGTGTGTTTAACAATGTGCGAAGGCCTAAGAAAAGGAAATGTATAGTCACAGAAAAAAAATGAATGGTTTTTAAAAGTCTTTAAAGAGAGAAGTAAAGTAATATAAAAAAGAATAAGCCACGTAAGATGGGAAATACACAGAGAATCTGGATCCTATGTTATTGTGTTGATTTGAATGTTTTGATTGCTGTTAAGCAAACAACAGCTGCTAAAAGACATGGGATTGTGAACTGGACTGCTAAATTGAACCAGTCTAAATACTTTAATTAAATGCCTTAACTTTTAAGAAGTCAAAAAATATATTTGTCATAAAAAATGCTTTGGAGTTTTGTTCCCACAGGAGATGAGAGGCTGTGGATTCCTTCAGGGTTAATATGGATCAGGTTTGATCAGGCGACACCTCCTGAAACTTGACAGGTGATATCAGCAAAGGTTACTGCTGGTCTTCCCAGGACTTGGTCATTATCTCAAATTTTCTCTCTGGAACCCTAAAGATACTTTGTCCACAGATAGCAGGAGGAAGTTTGGAGAAAACCATGCTCACATTCCCAAGAATTGGGGGGTGCGGATGGCTGTTAGTTATTGGTGGGTTATGAATGTTTGTTATCATTTAGAAGAATATAGAATACTGATCTAAATTTAAAGTTATTTTTGTTACACTGTATATATGTTTCTACTCTTGTTAAAGGATGTTTGTATATTGATAAAAATTTAAGGTTATTTTTGTTACAACATATTGTATGTATGTTTCTATTTTTTTGTTTGAGGTATACCTACGCAGTTCATTTGGAGTGCAAGGTAAAGTTCTAGTTTTTGAAAGCTATTATTATAAACTATATATGACAATCAAGAAACATAGGTCAGTAGTTAGTCATTCATAACAATCAAATTTGTAGATATGTTAGGTATGTTTTCTAGGTTAAATAGATATATTTTAGATAGATAGATGGTCTTCAAATCTTCCAAAGAACTTTAGAATATGGCATTTAAAATGTTTTGTTAACTTAAGGTTTTTCATGACAATGAGACATATCTGCTTCTGGCAGCACTAATTTACTTCAGAGATATGGGCACTGAAGAAACTCCATACAGAGTTTGCTTTGATTGTGGCAAGGTTAGCCACTGGGCAAAGAAACTGTTCTTGCCTTTAACTGCTGACAATATGCTGTGAAGTCTGGACATGCAGGACACACAGGAAACTAAGACTGTTGAACTTTGCCAGAACAAGGCAGAATAGTCCAAAATTCCTGCTTCATAGAAAAGTCTGCCAGATACTCTAGGCCTGTAGGCTGAAGATGGATGCCCTAGCATTGCAGAGGAACTTTGGGTGACTGTCCAGGCAGCCAAATGTCTCTGTTGTTAGATAATATTACATCCTTCTGGGTCTTGATGGCGTTGAAGACTAGACAGTTACAGTTGCAGTTTTTCTTAGTTATGATAGAAAGTAAATTAGGTGTAAAATTTTGGATTCACTAAGATAGGATAGATAACACATTATTTTCTCTGAATATGCTAACTACACATGGACAGAATATTGTGACTGTAATCCTTACTTGATAATCATTATTGTATATAGTCTTACTATGTTTAAGTTAAAACCCTTTCATTTTTATTTAGACAAAAAGGGGGAAATGTAGTAGAATATTATTTTAAGGTGTGTTACTTTTGTTTATGTTGCATTTGTTTAACTCTGTAAAGCTGTATTACTGTGCCTATCAACCTGATGGTCTAATAAAAAGCTGAACAGCCAATAGCAAGGCAGGAGAAAGGATAAGCAGGGATGGCAGGTGGAGAGAATTAATAGGAGAAATCTCGAAAGGGAGATCTAGAAGGAGCTAGAGAAGGGGAGGACATCAGGGGCCAGCCACCCAGCCACCCAACCATCCAGCTACACAATCAGCAAGCCACAGAGTAAGAGTAGTAAGATTTACAGAAGTAAGAGAATGGGAAAAGCTCAGAGGCAAAAGGTAGACAGTATAAGTTAAGTTAAGGAAAGCTGGTTAGAAACTAAGCTGAGCTAAGGCCAGGCATCCATAAGTAATAATAAGCCTCCATGTGTGATTTATTTGGAACCTGGGTGATGCCCCCCCCAAAAGAGTAAATAAACAACAATAGCCTAGTTCTGTTGGGAAACCAAGAATGAGGGCAATAGCTTGTGCTGGTTTGGAGGGCTGTGATAACTTCTTGATCCTCAACTCATATGTCTTCTTATATCCTTAGTTTTGGTTAACTCTCTGTCTCTATCTCCTCCTGTCCTTGTCCTTCTAGACCCCTTCCCATTTAAATGTTACCACCCTAGTAGTCTTCCCTGCTGTACTTTCATTTCACATGAGTTCTACTCTTTGTCCCATTCAGGTCTCTTTTCCCAACCCACGGCCCTTATACCACCTCCTGTTCTATGTAGATATTCTAAGTTAAACAAAAAAAAATCTAAAATTTTGAAATTATGATCTATATATGAGAGGGAACATGTAGTATTTATCTTTCTAGGCCTTTTCCTCAGTCTAATTTTTCCAGTTCCATCAATTTTACTAAAATATTCATAATTTCATTTTTTAGTATTGAATAGAAAATTCCATTGTGAAATTATATCATAATTTTTCATTATGCCTTTATCAGTTGATGGACATATGTCTTATTTAGGGTTTCTATTGCTATAATAGAACATTACAATCAAACGCAACTTGGGGAAGAAAGGATTTATTTCAGCTTACAACTCTCAGGTCACAGTTCATCACTGAGAGAAGTTAGGGCAGGAACTCAAGGCAGGAACCTGAAGGCAGGAACTGAAGCAGAGGCTATGGAGAATGCTTACTGGCTTGCTGTTCATGGCTTGCTTAGTCTGCTTTCTTATACAACTCTGGACAACTTGCTCAGGGGTAGCACCACCCTGCCATAGAATGGGCCCATCCAATCTAGTTGGGTGCATTTTCTCAATTGAGGTTTCCTTTTCCTGAACAGCTCTCACTTGTGTCAAGTCAAAAAAGCGGCCAACACAAAGTTTAGGCTTATTTGTTTTCCTCATTGGTTTTCTATTGCGAAGGAATCATGAATGAACATAGATAGACGTGCAGGTATTCTGTCATAGAGTCCTTTGAGCATATACCCAGGAATGGTATAGTTGGGTCATATGGCAGATCCATTTCTAGCTTTTTGAGGACCATACACACTGATTTCCACAGCGACTGTACATGTTTACACTCTCACCAACAGTCTCTTTCCCTACATCCTCACCAGCCTTTGTTGTCCACTTGTTTTCTTCTTAAAGACCACTGTAACTGGGGTGAGATGGACTCTCAAAGTGGGTTCTGATTTGCATTTACCTGATGACTAGAGATAGTGAACACTTTTAAAAGTGCTTATTAGCCATTTTTTATTTCCTCTTTTGAGAACTCTTCATTCAATTTCATAGTCCATAGATTGTGGTGTTTTCTTGAAGTTTAAGTGTTTTGAGTCCTTTGTATCCTCTAGATATTAATCTTCTGTCAGGTTTACAGCTGGCAAAGGTTTTCCCCAATTCTCCTGGTTGCCTCTTAGCTCAATTAACCATTTCTACTGCAATACAAAAGCATTTTAATAAGGTCCCATTTGTCAGTTGTTAGCCTTATTTTCTGAGCAACCAGTGTCTTATTCAGCAAGCCTGTACTTATGCCTATGTCTTGTGTACACCCTATGTGTTTAAGCAATCCCAAAGTCTTAGGTGTTACACTGAGATCCTAGATTCATTTGGAGTTCTCTTTTCCATGTGTGTGTGTGCAGGGTGTGAGATACAGACCTCACTCCCAGTTATACAAAGGTTTTAATTCCACAGATTCTTAATCTAAAATATCACAGGAACAGTCTGGTTAAGAGTTTTTGCTTCCCTGTGAAACTGCACAAGCTAGACCTCCATCACCTGCATTTCTCCTAACAGTATCTTCCAAATTCCCAGAACAGTTCATTAAGCTCTGAGCACTCAATGGTTTTTCTAGCCTAAAGTTCCAAAATTCTCCTCCTTCCTCTCACAGAATATTCCAAGGCATAAAAGCCACATGGTCAGGTCCATCACAGCAAGAGCCTACTCTCTGGCACTGATTATTATTCTAGTTTGTTTCTCTGTTGCTGTGATAAAACACTGACCAAAAATAGCTTGAGGAAGAAAGGGTTTATTTGGCTTACATATCCCAACCAGGGTCCATAACTGAGAGAATTCAAGAAGAGACAGGAACCATGTTTACTGGCTTGTGGGATATTCTCTTTCCAGGTGAGTCCAGTTTGTATCAAATTGACAAAAACTAAACACTAGTACACATGCCAACACTAACTCAAAAACAAATGAACTATACATTTTTAAAATAAATTTTCTAGATCTAGGCTTTTTATTACAATAACAGAAAATGGACTGAGACAACAACCAGGAAGGATTTATTCCTTATATGTAAAGCTAGATTAACTTAAAATTAATCAATTCAATCTATCTTTTATCAATAAGCTAAAGAAGAAAAATCAAACAGTCATATCAATAGATGTATCAATAAAATTCCACACATCTTTATGATGAAAAAATTCCATCCACTAGGGGTCAAGGGAATTTCCTCAATTTAATTAAGAATTCTATAAGAACTCCTATAAACCACAAGTTGAGGACTAAGAACAAATAAAGGACATCTTTTCTCACCACTATAATTTAGCAATCATTCTGGAAATCCTAGCTCATGTGACAAGGTAAGAAAAGGAAATAAAAGGTAAGGAGGAACTAAGACTGTCTATTCATAAATGCTATAATTTTTCTAGTAGAAAATCTTCAAAAAATTCTCCTGGGGCTAAATAGAAATTAACATAATGTTTCACAGTTAAAAGTCTAATATATAGAAGTCAAATTCTTTCCTACATATCAGTAATAAACAACCAAAATTTGAAATAAAAGATTACAGCACTATTTACCTTAGAATGAGAAAGAAGAAGGGGTGGTATTTTGGTACAGATTTAACAAAATATGAGTAAAAATAAAAAAGATGTAATATTGTTAAAATGTCACTTCTTCCAAACTTAACCTATAGATTACATGTAATTATAATGAAAATCTTAGGAAGATTTGTAGATATTAACAAACTGAATCCAAAGTTTATACAGAAAGGTAACAGATACAGAATATCAAATATGATATTGTGGAATAAAAAATAAAGTTGGAGACCTGCCATTCTTTGATTCAAAATTTACTATAAAACCAGGAATCAAACCACTGTGGTATTGTGAACCACAGACACAGACTAGTGAAATAGAATACAGAACATAAAAACAGACCTGAAAATAGAGTCAACTGATCTTTGACAAAGGAGAAAAGGCAACCCAAGAGAAAAATGATAGTTGTTTTCTTACATGGTGCTAGAACAATTGGGCATCTACACACAGACAAGTGAATCTAGACACAGACTTTATACCTTTCACAAAATTAACTCAAAAGGGGCCAGAGATCCAAACCTTAAGCACAAAGCTTTAAAAATCTTATGAGACAACATAATAGACTTGTAGTCAACTTTGGGCTTGCTCATGAGTTTTTAGATGGAAAACCAGAAGTATAACTGGAGGGAAAAAAGTTAAGTTGGTTTTCATCTTAAAATTAAAACCTCTTCAGAGAATGGAATCATTAAGCGAACTTTTAAAAAAGCTGTGGATATCTGGCGTGATGGTACATGCACTTGGGAGGCAGAGGCAGGCAGATTTCTGAGTTCAAAGCCAACCTTGTCTATAGAGAGCATTCCAGGACAGCCAGGGCCATACAGAGAAACCCTGACTCAAAAAACAAAACAAAAACAATAACACACACAAACAAAAACCAAAAATAAACAAACAAAAAGAAGCCAGAGAAATATTTGCAAAAACACATGACACATGTTTTTTATAAACTACTTTTATCCAAAAGATATTTGAAAATAAAAAAGAAGGAAATGGAGAACTCAATTAAGAAATAGGTAAACATCTAAACAGAAAACCCAACAATCAGGAGAGAATCAAATTAAAAAATGTGGAATGATATGAATAGACACTTAACTAAAGAAGATACTAAGAAAGGAAGAAAAGATATTTGTCATGATGAAATTGCAATTTAAAATGATGAGACAGTAGTACACAAAGGGCTAAAATCGAAAACGCTGACATCAAATCTGTGAGAGAATATGAAGTTACGGGAACTGCAGTGCACTGCGGGAGGGAATGCAAAGTGGTACATTTGGGAAACCAGTTTGACAATTCTGTAGAAATTGACCCACAAATCACACTCTTAAATATTTACTCAAAGGATCTAGAAATGGATGGTTACACAACTTGCATACAGATGCCTTTAATCAACATTATTCATTACTGGCCCAAACTGTGAGCAACTAAGATGTTATTTAACATATGATTGGATGAACAAATTGTGATATATCCATACAATGAAATAAATACTGCTCAGCAATAAGAAGAAATGACCTTTCAAGCCACATATGGATTCAGAGAAAACTTAAATGCATATTATTAAGTGAAAGAAGCCAGGCTGAAAATTATATGTACTACCACATGACACTCTTGAAAGGGTAAACTATGAACAGTAAAACTATCAATGGTTGCCAAGGGAAGAGAAGAGAGTGACTATATGGGAAGTCTTTCTGTTCCATTTTCTGTGGCTCATAGCTCTTATAAAAATAAACTATAACTATAAAATATGTTAATAAAATATATACTAGTTTAAAAGTAAAACCTATTACATATAATTCAGCATGGATCTTTTAGCTTTACACCAAAGCTTCACACCTTTAGCCTCTGTATCTTTATTCTGTCTGTCCTCTGTGCTTACAAAGTTCCTTCAGCACCACTTTCTTTCAGTGTCTACTCATCCTTCAAGATGCATCTTAGATATCAGTTCTTCTCTGTCCTATGATGTACTGTTCCACTTATCAAATTGTAATCTTTTATTGTGTGTTTTACTTACTGTATTGTTAACTCTTTGATGGTAAGGGCTATGAATTGTTCACCTCTGTGTCTTCAGTTTCTAAACCATGTCTTTTTATAATAGGGGTTCAAAAATGTTTGTTTGATTAACAAATGAATGGCTGAAGGAGGAGGTAATTATAGATGTGAACCAAGATTCTACAGATTCCAACTTACTGCACCTTCCATTACGCTGAATCATCCATACCAAGTATATTGACAAATAATCTCCAAAATTGTCCATTTGTACAGTTTGCATAATTGTATCAATTTATAGAGTTTTTTAGTGTAAATGAAAGTGATGTATATGGAACAAGTACTCAATAAATGTTCATTTTATTGTTTGTTTTTTGTGCAGGAAGTATATATAGATGCCTTCTACACTTTATGTAGAGAGCAATACCAGGGACTAGTCATGATCAAAAATTTTTCAATACCAGTTGGTAAAGAAATGAGAGGAAAGAAAAGGGAATGGATGGCAGATGAGTAGGTATAGAACTAGATACTTTTATTTAAAAGCAGGAGGCAAAGGGGCTGAGTATGTAGTTCAGTGGTAGAGTGCTAGCCTAGGGTCAATCCCCAGTGCCACAAAACCAAACAAACAAAACACCAAACAAACGTATCAACATTGTTTATGTCTTCAAATCTTGAAATCTTAAGAGTTTCTTTACTATTCTACTTTACATCATTAGAATTATAAACAGAGAATGCACATATAAGTGTGGCAAGCCCAATACATTTGTAGAAGATGGAAGCCATTAGCTTCAAAGAAGAGTGAGAATTCTGAATGAAAACCACATGGAATGTCCATGTTCAGAACTCAGATTATGATTCCAACATCTGCTGTGAGCATGAGAAAAAGTCCAGAAAAGGTAGGGCTGTGCAAGTTGATCCCACCCTACTCCATCTCACCCCAATCTCAAGTATTTCTGTGAGAAGGTTTGCATTCTTCATCTACCAATTTCCTTTCTATGCCTTAGAGCAGAGGCCCATCTCTGGGTTTCAGGCTTCACAAACATGACTTAAGTTATGAGCAGCTATGAAACTTTCTGGCTCACTTCTCTCTTGGTTTTGGAAAGACTCAAAAAATATTACTGTGGTTAAGTCAACAGTAAACCAGTCCCCCCCCCCTTAACTGCTGACAGTTCAGAAGCTTAATAGTGCCTTAAAGTTCCATAAGGGATAGGTTTGTTTGTGTTATCAAAGATGTGCCCAAAGTGACAAGCATGTGCTCCGGCTAAGGAAACATTCTGCAACATTGAGTCTTTGGTCACAAGTGGTTAGGATGAAAAAAGCTAGGCCTAGGAAACAATCTATGAAGATGAATTGAGAAGTAGTACTGTGTAGTGCAGCCTTAAATATTTGTGTGTGTGCATGCTTGAATATATGTGACTGCACACATATGTGCCCTTATCTGCACATATGTGCAGGTTTGTGTAGAGGCCACAGGTCAGCCTCAGCGTCATTCCTGAGGAGCTGGTCACCATGTTTTCCTTTTTCAGTACATTTATTTATTGCTTATGTTTCTCTGTGTGAGAGATTACTTGTACATGGGGACATATGTTCCATAGCATGTGTGTGGAGGTTAGAAGATAAGATAATTTGTAGGTACTTGTCCTCCCCTTCCACCACATGGATCCCAGGAATTGAACTCAGGCCGTCAGCCTTGGTCACAAGTATGTTTACTTGCTGAATTATCTTGCTGGCTCCATTTTGGCTTTTGACACACAGTCTCTCACTGGTGCCTGGGGCTTGCTGATTGTCTTAGGCTGGTTGGCCAATGAGCCCCAGGGATCTTGTTGTCGGTACCTCTCTAGTGCTGAGATTATAATCTTGTACTACCATACCCAGATTTTATGTAGGGGCTAGGGTTTCAAACTTAGGACCTCATGTTTGTATGATAAGTTCTATACTAACTTTTGGGATCTCACTAACTTAACTAACTTAACTAACTTTTGGCATCTCCAATCAGGGTCTCATGTAGTTGAGGCTGGCCTTGAAACCCTGTTCCTCCTGTCTCCATCTCCCAAGTTCTATACCTTTGTAGTCCTCCATTATAGGGAATATGAGGGAGCTGTATGATATTAACAGATGTTCTTGTAAAAATGGCTGGTTAAAAAGAGTTTAAGAAGCACAACATTAAAGTAAAATAGATTTTTTTCAACTGAAGACTTCTCATATCTTTCAATAAATACAGTAGTGGGAAATGAGACTCTATATAGACAACATAAACATGTAGCATTTGCCAAACTTCTTTGGCCAAGGAACCTTTCCCAAGAATTATCTATCTTTTGTTGAGTTAATACTTTGGCTTATACTCTTTGGGAATATTGAGGTTGTAGAAAGATCAAGAGCTTTGTTATAATTTCTGAACCAGGTTTGAATTCGAGCTCTAACATTCAATACCTGTATGATGTTGGGCAAGTTACTCTATCTCTCTGAATCAGTTATACTTTAAAAAAGAATTAATGATAGTAATATCTATATAAAGCCCACAAACCACAGCAATGATTATCTCAACAAAGTATTTCCAGTGGTGGCACTTATATCTTGGGGATAACCAGCAGCTGTCTAATTGAACTTAAGGTCCACTCAGTATGTGGGAGTTCATGCCTGGTAATGTAAACCTGGCTAACTACCATGACCTGGTGAAGTCATAGATCCTAGGGGAGAATCTACTACTCCCACTTTCTTAAACTAGTATAATTTCTAACTGCATTCTAATTACTTGTACCTACAGATAAGTATAGTTTTCATTCCTCACCAAAGAAGTTTCTTTTTGAAGCAGATGGGGACTACTACAGGAACCCACAACTGGTCAAAATGTAGAAGGCAACAGACCACGGGGTGTCTAATCCCAAATGATACATCTACAAACACAACTCCTATACCTAAGGTTCAGGGAACATCCTGGAAGCAGGGGCAGTACGATTGTAAGAGACAGAGGACAATATGAGGGCTTTGAGGTAGTGTCTTCTATATATGACAGTGAAGTTGTACCCGTGAAATCTCAACAGTATTATTGCCCAAACAAGGCCTGAATAATGACAATGGCAATTGACATGCCAATATGGATAGGTGGAATCTCACAAGGCTCCAACTCTAGAGGAAGAGGTACAAACAATTAATGGCTACTGAGAGAGGGAGAATCAATATTCTCCAGGGACATCTTCATGAGGTTAACCAATCCCAAGTGGTCAGCCTTAAATACATATACATATTCACAACACTAAATGGACCCAGCAGATTATACATATATATGCATATGTATGCTCAATAATTAAAGAATAAGGAGTCATGACTTTGAGAGAGAGAGAGTGAGGGGACACAGGAGGAGTTAGAAGTGGGAGAGAGAGGGATGAAAATGATGTAATATAGTTTGCATGTAGGAAATTCTCAAAAATAGTATCTACTCAAAAGAAATGGTGAGATAATGCATAGTATATAAAAACATCTAAGCACTTGTAGATAACTATAATCTTCACTTTTATTTGTCATTATCATCATTATCAAACCACACACCTAGCTAAAAGGGTGGCTAAAACAGCTACAAAATAAGTCTGGCCTGAGGACTCACTCAACTTTTTCTAAAACCATATTTCTTATTGCTTTGCAACTAAGTATAGGGAGAAGGCAAAGAGAGCTGAACAAGTTGTCCAGAGACGTAGCTCTGTAATGTTTTTGTTCTCTGACCTTGGCTGAATCACTTCATCTATCTACAATTCTCTTAAATGTAGATATGCATTAGATAACTTTTTTCTCTAAAGTTTCATAAGACTTAGCTATAAAATGCTATATAAGAGATTTATAAATTTATTGTTAAAGAAATCAGTGGTACACGTTAAATCCAATTATACAGGATGGTCCTGTATAACAAAGCTATTTTTATGTTCTAGCAGATGGCTGGCAGAAAGAGTGCTTTGCCAGTCTGGTTACAATGAATTTCATATAGTGAATAATTCTGTATAACAAATGCTTTCTCTGTTCCTTGACCCTGTAATAGTCACTCCCTAACATTACTCTAATCAACTACAGAAGTTGATTATGTGTTGCTTTCATTGTAGACACACAGAGAGGAGCTAAGATAAGCCAATCTACAGAATTTCTAGAAGGCTTTTATATCCAATTCCATTATTTTACAGATGAGGAAATGGAACAAGAGAGGTTAAGAGACTTGCCAGGGGTCATATAGCAATAAGTGGCAGAACTTTGAATGAGTTTGTTAAAGTCTTTCACCCAATCCATATATAAAAATGTTACATAAAACCAGAAACAGATCACAAAACTCTACTGTTTATGTGTCTCAATCTAGCAAGATATGCATTCATCCCTATCCATTATCCCTGCCTTTAAAGCCCTCTTCATAAGATGGCCCCTCTAATTTCATGGTGCATGGAGACACAACTTAAAGCATAATAACCTTTGCTAAAGAACTTCAGTTAAAGGCTTTTTGAAAGTCTAAATCAATTATGCCCATTGATCCCCTTAGATACATGCACAGCTCTTTCCACAAAGGACTCTGATTAGTCATGTGTGTTTTTCTTATTATGAAATCATGTGGCCTTTTCTAAAAAAGCTAGGTTAACAGACATAAAAATCTTAACCACCATGAATATCAAAGGTTAGTTTTCAGGCTCCTGTTTTTCTCTTTTCTACACAGTTTCTCATGAGTACATTTTGTTCTAAGATTCAACCCTTACAGGGAATGATACTCTCCAAATCACAGCCCATGCCTCTGACTACCACTGTGACACTGCAATTTGAATGCATTCCTGTCACCTGGAACTTATATTAAACTCATCGTCTCAGTTAGTGTTTCTCAACGCTGGTTATACATTTGAATCACCTGAAGAGCTTCAAAACCTTTCACTGCACAAACTTCTGACCTGAGGATTCGGATGCCATCAGCCTGCTGTTGCTGGGTGGGCATGAAAAAATTGGAAAGCTCCTCAGGAGACTGTAATGCCAGGCTGAGGTTGGAAACCCTGACCTCAGTCAAATGCTGAGCACCAATTGCACTATTCTTCTATATCTGGGTTCAAAATCTGAGGTAGTAAGTTTTCAGTTCCATGGATCGCTGAGACAATAGAAATAAAAACAATTTGGGAAAGTGTGAAGTGTTAAGCAGATTCAAGGAATTATTTTGAGCTGCATGCATATGAATCAAATGGATTGCTTTAGTAGTTGAGATGTGCTAATTCATTAAATATGTTAAAGGTTATAATGGCAATTCATCATCCAAATATTCTTGCCCAACAAAGCACAGTAATCAGAGAGCATCTACTGTTGGAACATGATGCAATTAATCAAAGCTACACTACCTTCCTTGTGGACAGGTTAAAGCTATCCATGGCTTGAAGGGTTGAAGGAGCCCAGATGGCAGGTAACATGTGCTGTTCCCAGAAGTAATTCTATAAGCCTCGCCTTTGAGGAATACAGCTACAACTGCTGGGCAGCCAAACCACAAACTGGTTACACGGAGAACCACATTTCTGCAATATGGCTCTAGACTGGATCCCAGAACAGTTCAAGATGGCTAGTTCTGCTGCTGCTGCTGCTGCTGCTGCTGCTGCTGCTGCTGC